>JBAKBP010021413.1:0-40710 GCA_037953745.1 Lithodes maja
GTGGCATCGTGAGGGAGTTAATGACGTAATGTGTGGTGGTATCGTGAGGGAGTTAATGACGTAATGTGTGGTGGTATCGTGAGGGAGTTAATGACGTAACATTATAGTCACCAGAGGTCATGATAATCCTTCAACAGGTTCTGGAGATAATTTCATATTATTATACATCACGAAAAATGTATCCAAAAATTGCCTGTGAAATCAGTAATTGGATAGTATTACGTAGAATATAATATAAAATATCCATAACATTAACAGTAAATAATGACATTCGGAAAATAAGTATTCAATATTACGGTTTGTTATTGCCTCTAAATTAAGGTAATAAGACAGTAAACGTACTAGTACTGTGACTTTATTGCAAATGACCCAAGAAGTCTGGGGGTTAGTTGAGGACATTCAATATACTTAAAATGTAGTTCATCTAATAAACCTAGACTTTTGAATGATCACACAATACTATACTATGGGTTAATTGGAACGGTACCTACTATGTGTCCAAGTTATAAGATGCTCTACCATTTGACTAACCTAAAACATATCCATAATTGCGTAATTACAATACCGTATATATTCCTTGACTTTATTGTTATTCTTAAAGTAGAGCGTCATGAATTTTGAGTTATTATATCTCGCTTAATTACCTAGCTAAAATAATATATATAATTTAATTTAAGGTAAACATTTGAGTATACCATAACTCAATCGCTCACTATATACTGGCTGCTATTAACCCTTTGAGGATCATAACGCATTTTGCCTGTTCTGGTTATCATTAGATGATTTTATGCATCTTAGGAAGGATCTGTAGGAAATATTATTTTTTCTATTTGAAAGAAGGAAACAAAAGGCAAAGCAGACTGTAACAAGTGTTTCCCCAATGTTGAAAGAGTGACAGAGAGCCAAATTCAAGATAAAGATGATCTCAATTAACCCTCTGGCTTTAATGTACCCTTCCTAATCTGAATATAGTCAGCTAATAATAACCAGAAAACAGAAAAGAAATGCGAAATCATATCTCGAATGGTTACATTGACATAATGTGGACACCCTCCCCAAGAGTCTTTCAAACCTCAAGCTTACTTCCACGAAACTAGTATGGGAAAAGAAAATGTGCAAGGATTGTGAGTTATATTTATATTATAGACCATTGCAAATGACATAAGCTCCCCTCGTCCCCCTCCCTTGATGGCGTCTAATTTAGCACTGATATACTAACTCGATCTGTTACAATCTGTATATTTTTAATATATTTTATACTTATGTCATTATTTATTTATATTGGAACCCTCCATAGCCAGGAAAGTTTTTGACAGATGCCTCTCCCGCAGGTAGCTGGGTTTGAACCCGCGTTAACAGAGCCACGCGTCTGGCGTACCAGTACCGTGACTAAAGGGTACTTCACACATACACGAAAACAGTCGTCCGAATATATATATATATATATATATATATATATATATATATATTCGGACTGTGTCTATCCAGTGTGGATTTCATTATTTCTGAGATCAATAAAGCACTATCCCGAAATATGTAAATATTATTATTATCAAAAGAGGAATATCCCGAATCGGCTAAAAATATCTGGCTATAAACTCCTACTTCCACCTTCCTGTGGTGAGCAGGGGGCAACAGTTGTTAACGTCTGGTTAACAGAAGAGCTCTTTTGATATAAAAACATATCCGCGCTTCCTTAAAAAATACAACGCACTTTTAATATGCCTACCCGCTCTTTCGTAAAACGCCGCATCATAAATACTATTAAAAATGAAATGAAATGGACAATGAGAAGTTTTATCGTGATGTAGAATAATATAATATGAATTGAAGCATGACTTTATTATTTCAGTACTTGCAGTGCCTTCATTGACATGTGACATTCGAGCATTAGACTATTATTAAGAGAGGAAAGTGCAATGCTAAGCATCATTTAATATTGCAGGGGTGTGTTCGTGTGTACGCCCCCCTTTTTATATGCCAGGAGGGTACGATGCCCCATTCCACATGTCGTTGTGATGCCGTCATGTCACTGTCTTAAGGGGAGGTTTTTAGTGTGTTTCTTAGACTTCCATCAAGCTTGAAATTACACCCCCTTGACATTCAAGATAAATTTGTACATTTTTCAGTAAAAAATGTCCCGGCCGAAGGCCGATTTCTCTTAAATTACAGGCTCGCTATCGCTCGCCAGGAAAAAATCGACACCTAAATGGCACGAAAGGTCTTAAAAGTGACATAAATGGGGCGAAAGTTCTTAAAATCGACAAACTAATGGGGCGAACATGTTGAAATCTCAAAAGCAATGGGCTAAACCTGAGGGAGAAAGGGGTCAAGAAAATAATCCCTCAAGTGGAAATCTCCCCTTAACACACACGTTGCGTGATGTGTTCGCATCGCCATCGTCTGTTCTCGTGGCACCGTCTGTCAGGTTCGTACTCAATGGCAACCATATCTCGTCATCATCGTTATGTCGTCGTGGTGCCTTCGTATACTCTCTCTCGTTACCTTACCGTCTCGTTGCTGCCTCATTACCAGTTGCATGTTTTTTTTTTTATTTTTTAAGCCTATCCACCAACGAACCGCAACGACTTAAACCATCATGGTCCCTCTCAATGGTTTTTCGTGTATGTGTGAAATACCCATAAGTGTGATCGGCCACTGTGGACCGTTAATAATATATTTTCTACATGTAAATATCATTGCATGTTAATATCTTCATATTACACGAAAAATAGGCGCACATGAATAAGTAATAACGATATTTATCGGATAATGATAATTTTCGTTGGGAATGAGCCTCAATACGTTCGCCTGGTGGGCACTTTCAAATACCATAGCTTCGCCGTTTTAAAAGGTTAAGATGTAGACAATATTTAACAAGAATAACCACCTTTGGTGAAAATAAACTTTTGTATTTTATTTATTTATATATTTATTTACTTACTCTCACTCCTATATGTACAAACACACACACACACACACACACACGCATTACTATTCCCTCACTAATTATTTATTATTTGTTTTCGGACGATGGAGTTCATCTGAACCAGGTGGGAGCAGCACGTTTTGGGCGTCTTCTCAACGATGCGGTGAAGGATTTTCGGAGAAGAAATCGACTCAGCACAGGACAACCAGGAAGGAGGACCGAAGACAGCGAGGACGGCAACCTAGGAATTAAATACTAATGCGTCAAGAACCGCGAATTTGGATAAAGCTCCACCAACACGACCCAAATTCAAAACCGTCAGGGATAACGACCGAGGACCGAGGACAGCCATGAATGTAAATGTAGATCCGACCAGAACCAAAAATTCGATGAAAGAACGTTCTGCGAGTTCTAAAACTGCAACTTTAAAGGTTTTCTATGCAAACGCTCGTAGCATACGCAATAAATTTTCAGATTTAGAGGAACTAGTGTTTACAGAAAATTATGATGTGATTGGCATAACAGAATCTTGGCTCAATACAGAAGATAGAGACTTTTTAGCAGAGTATTCACTTCCCGGTTATGTAATGTTTGAGAACAGCCGAATAAATAAAAATGGAGGTGGCGTTTTATTTTATATCAAAGAAAGTCTTAACCCGACCCTCGTGTCAAAACCTCAAATTGTGAACGTCGACACATCTTTTGTGCTAATAAAGAATAATAAAGGTACAAAAATAATACTTTCGTTAATATACAGACCTCCAGCTCAAATCAGTGCAAACTGACCGAGAAATTTACGAACAAATTGCAGATGTAAGTAACTCACAAGATACCGTAATTTTTGGCGACTTTAATTTACCTGTGACCAAGTGGGGCGATACTCTTACTTCACACTCCGGACATGACTTGTATACGAACTTGCAAGAGAGTTCGCTTTATCAATTTGTTCGAACGCCGATCCGTGGTAATAACGTTCTTGACATTGTACTTGCAACAAAAGAAGAATTGATAGAGAATTTGAATGTTGGTGATGAATTCAGTAACAGCGACCATCGTACGATAACTTTCACTTTAAAGTTTACTAGTAACGAACCAAATAGTAGCATCGAAAAAGTCCCTAATTTCAAGAAAGCAAACTTCCATAAACTTAGAGCTATGTTTAAGAAACTGACTGGAGCTTTTTAATTAACAATAACGACATAAATACATCTTGGAAGTTATTCGAAACCACTTACCTAAAAGCAGTGCAAGACTGCATACCATCGAAAATACGGCGTCCAGGCCATAATAATAAGCCCAAATTGTGGAATAAAGATATTTCAAACTGCCTGCTTGCTAAAAAATTTGCTAATGATAGATTAAAATCCTCACAAAATGACGAAGAACGGGTGAAATTTGTAGAGCTACGACGCAAAGCCAAAACGTTAATTAAGCAAAGTAAAAAGACCTTAGAGTTACATATTGCGAATCAAAGTAAAACAAACCCGAAAGAATTCTATAGTTATATCAGAAAGAAAAAAGTAGTTACTTCAACTGTTGGACCGTTAGTCGATGAAAAAGGAGAATACACCAAAGACGAAGTACAAATGAGTAATGCCCTCAATACCTTCTTTGCATCAGTTTTTACAACAGAAGACCTCAGTGATATCCCTACACCATCGCCGATTCAGATTGATAATTCAGATGTTCTAAGCAATATCACCGTTACAGAGAGAGAAGTATTGAATTGTTTAGATAAACTCAAGGTAAATAAAACGCCAGGACCTGATACAATCCTCGCCTAGAGTTCTAAAGGAAGCTAAGAATGAGCTCTCCAAACCACTGACATTACTATTCAATAAATCCTTGCAGTCTGGAACTATGCCTGATCACTGGAAGCTAGCCAACGTAACACCGATATTAAAAAAAGGCAGCAAATCCCTACCCAGTAACTATCGTCCAATTAGCTTAACCTCAGTTGTATGTAAAATGCTAGAAACGGTCATACGAGACAGACTCGTAAATCACTTAGAGGAAAATAACATACTTAAAGATACTCAACACGGCTTTCGTAAAAAACGTTCCTGTTTAACAAACCTCTTAGACTTTTTCCACGATATCCTCAACCTCTACGATGAGAGTAAAGCTGTAGATATTATATACCTTGATTTTCAAAAGGCCTTTGACAAAGTTCCCCACAAACGTTTACTGCTAAAACTAAAAGCGCATGGAATACAAGACGGTGTGTTGAAATGGATAGAAAATTGGCTCAGCAACAGAAAGCAAAGGGTAGTCATAAACGGTAAGGCATCTAAATGGACCAATGTAAGTAGCGGGGTACCCCAGTGATCGGTACTAGGACCAATTCTCTTTCTAATTTACATCAACGACATAGATGAGGGTCTCACCTGCACAATCTCAAAATTTGCTGACGATACAAAAATTGCAAATAGCGTACTCTCAAAAGAACAAGTTGACGATATGCAACACAATCTAGATAAATTGTCATGTTGGGCCCAAATTTGGCAAATGAGTTTCAATGCGGATAAATGTAAAGTACTACATGTCGGATACCTAAATGAGAAAGCAAACTATTCGATGAATGGCACTCAGCTTAAGAATGTAAACAGAGAAACTGATCTGGGAGTAACAATATCGAGTAACCTAAAACCGAGTCAACAATGTTCAGAAGTTGTTAAGAAGGCAAACAAAATAATTGGCTTTATAGGCAGGTCATTTGAGCATAAATCCAAAGAAGTTATCCTAACCCTTTACAATTCCTTAGTCCGCCCTCTTCTGGAATACTGTGTTCAATCCTGGTGCCCTTATTACCAAAAAGATATAAACAAGCTAGAACGAGTTCAACGTAGAGTTACCAAAATGATACCTAGCCTAAAGAACAAACCATACGAAGAGCATCTTAGAGAATTAAATCTATTTCCTTTAACCCAGCGCAGATTAAGAGGCGACTTAATTCAAGTGTTCAAAATCATCAAAGGCATCGACAATATGAACTGTAGTAAGTACTTCACTATCGACCAATCTAATTACACACGGGAAACGGTTGCAAAATTATTGGTAAATCTTTTAACTCGCACGAATCTAAGAATTTCTTCTTCAATCGAGTTGTCAACTTGTGGAATGGGCTTCCCCGAGACGTTATAGACTGCAGCACCGTTGATTCATTTAAATTCCGCCTAGACAAATATCTCGCATCAAACCCGCGACTGACTGCGTTTGTAAATGAATAACTTTATCCTCCCCTCAGTTACTAACCCATATGTCCCCTACTAACTTCCTAGTCCTGCCACGTTAGTGGCAGGGCAGTAGTTCCCTTTCCAATGTTCCCTTACCCACTCTAAACCACTGTTTGGACACTTGATCCTCAGTGTTTTGGAGGACAAGCAGCCTAGAAGGGTCACTTGATCTGTTGTTGCTTGATTTCCTTTGTACTCCTTTGTACTTTGTACTCCTTTGTACTAACTCTTTCCCATTTCCCTCTCTTACTCACTCACTCTCTCTCTTATTCCCCGTTGTTTGGTGTTTTTTCCGGTGGTAGTGTTGTTGTGTAAAAGTTGTTGACAGGCAGACTAACCATATACATATACATACATACATACTGTACATAGAGTACATACATACATACATGAGGGTCTATGTACTGTGGTCTTAGCTCTGTCTGACTGTTTGTGTCTCTAGTTCTCCCATTCGCTCGTGCTTGTTCTTGCTCTCGCTCTCTCTCTCTCTCTCTCTCTCTCTCTCTCTCTCTCTCTCTCTCTCTCTCTCTCTATTGTACGATCACTTTCCATTTAAAATTCAATAGCAACGAACTCGATACCAGCAAAGAGAAGGTCCCAAATTTCAAGAGAGCAAACTTCCGTAAACTTGGAGCAATACCTAAGGAAAACGACTGGAGTTCTATGATTAACAATGATGATCTAAACCTATCATGGATATTTTTCACCTCCACTTACTCGAATGCAGTATATGATCGCATACCATAAAAAACCCGAAGATCAGTACATAATAATAGGCCTAAGTGGTGGAATAAAGACATTGCGAATTGTTTGCTTGCTAAAAAGAAGGCTCATCTATCTATCTATCTATCTATATGCTCAGGCCCAATCCCCATTTTGGGGGTAGCCGACTCAAGACAGAGCAAGAACAGGGAAAACACAAAAACATCATAAAACAAAAAATAAACACAGATAAAAAACACAAACTCTCACACATCCAGGTCACCCAGGAGAAGACCCAGAGACCAGGGTTACCAAGGTCGCTCCAGCACTCCCCCGGCCCCTGACCACCCGGAGAGGTTCCGATCTCGGCAGGCAGACATGCAGCGGAGCCAAAGCCACAAGCCCTCCCACCACACTTCCAGGCACACCCTTCATATTAATCGTCTCCCCGGGCCAGGCGCCTGATGGACTATTATCTAGTCCAACTTGCGCCCGACCCCTTCCTCCAAATGACCACGTGTTCACTCAACTATTCACAAGCATTCTCCATTCACTCTTGTCCACCACCACTTCCCCTGCCTGATCTATAGTCATTCCTCTATCATCCAAAGCCTTTCTTACACAGTCTCTCCATCTCAATGGGGGTCTTCCTGCCCTTCTATCTCCCCTTGTATCTGACTCACATATTCTCTTTGTAAGCCTTTCATCTCCCATTCGTTCAACATGACCATACCAGCTCAGCACCCTTCTGTCCACTCTGGCTGACAAATGTTCCTGCTGCCCCACTCTCCTACGTATCTCTTCATTCCTCAATCTGTCTCTACGAGTAACTCCACACATACTCCTCAAGCAGCTCATCTCCATCACATCCAGCCCTCTTTTCTCCTTTTTCTTCAGAGCCCATGTCTCAGCCCCATACATCACTGTTGGCACAACAATTCCTTGATACAGTGCACTTTTTACTTTCACTCCGAGATTTCTCGTCTTCCACATACTTCCCATTGCTCCGAAAACCTTCCTTCCTTCACACACTCTCTGTTTTACCTCCACTTCCATACCTCCACTCCTGCTTATTGTTCCTCCTAGATATTTAAAACACTCTACTTGTTCCAATATTTCCCCATCCAGCCTCACATCTAGATTCACCCTATGCTCTCCCCTATTACACACCATTACATGAAGGCTCATGATAGATTCAAAATTCTGATACCCATGAAAGAAGTGATATTTGTAAATCTATGACATAAAGCCAAAAAGTTAATCAAACAAAGTAAAAACACGATAAAAATACATGTTGCATATCAAAGTAAGATATACCCGAAATCATTTTAGTTACATCAGGAAGAAGAAAGTAGTGTCTTCAACGATTGGACCGTTAGTAGTATAGATGAGAAAGGAGATTACACTAAAGATGAAGCAAAAATTAGTAACGCTCTCAACACCTTCTTTGCATCAATTTTTACAACAGAAGACCTTAGTAATATCTCAACATCTTCACTGGTCCAGATAGGTAATTCTGACGTTCTTAGCAGTATCAGCATTACAGAGAGAGAAGTTTTGAAATGTTTAGATACACTCAAGGTAAATAAATCGCCTGGACCTGATACGATCTCGCCTAGAGTGCTAAAGGAAGCTAAGTATGAGCTCTCCAAACCACTGAAATTGATCTTCAATAAATCCTTACAGTCTGGGACTATGCCTGATCAGTGAAAGCTCGCCAACGTAACACCGATATTAAAAAAAGGCAGCAAATCCTTACCTAGTAACTATCGTCCAATTAGCTTAACCTCAGTTGTATGTAAAATGCTAGAAACACTCATAAGAGACAAACTCGTAAATCACTTAGAGGACAATCACATACTTAAAGATACTCAACATGATTTTTGCAATAAATGCTCCTGCTTAACAAAGCTCTTAGACTTCTTCCACGATATCCTCAACTTATGTGATTAGAGTAAAGCTATAGATATTATATACCTTGATACAAAAGGACTTCGACAAAGTTCCCCACAAACATTTATTGATAAAACTAAAAGGCATGGAATGCAAGACGGTGTGTTGAAATGGATAGAAAATTGGCTCAGTGACAAGAAGCAAAAAGTAGTTGTAAATGGTAAAGCATACAAATGGAGCAATGTAAGTAGTGGGGTACCCCAGGGATCGGTAATGGGGCCAGTTCTCTTCCTAGGCTACATTAACGACATAGATGAGGGTCTCACCTGTACAATCTCAAAGTTTGCTGACAATACAAAAATTGCAAATAGCGTACTCTCAAATGAACATGGTGAAGATATGCAACATAATCTAGATAAGTTGTCACATTGGGCTCAAGTTTGGCAACTGTGTTTCAATGTGGATAAATGTAAAGTACTCCATATCGGAAATCGAAATGAGAAATCAAACTATTCAATGAATGGCACCCAGCTTAAGAGTGTAGACAGAAACTAATTTGGGAGTAACAATATCAAGTAATCTAAAACCGAGTCAACAATGTTCAGAAGTTGTTAAGAAGGCAAACACAATAATTGGCTTTATAGGCAGGTCATTTGAGCATAAATCCAAAGATATAATCTTAACTCTTTACAATTCATTAGTCCACCCTCTCCTGGAATATTGCGTTCAATCCTGGTGCCCTTACTACCAAAAAATATATAGACAAGCTAGAACGAGTTCAACGTAGAGTTACCAAAATTATACCTTGCCTAAAGAACAAACCATACAAGGAGTGTCTTAGAGAATTAAATATATTTCCTTTAACCCAGCGCAGATTAAGAGACGACTTAATTCAAGTGTTCAAAATCATCAAAGGCATCGACAATATGATCTGTAGTAAATATTTCACTATCGACCAATCAAATTAAACGCGGGGGATTGATTGCAAAATGATTGGTAAATCTTTTAACTCACACGAGTCTAAGAATTTCTTCTTCAATTGAGTTGTCAACTTGTGGAATGGGCTTCCCCGAGATGTCATAAACTGCAGCACCGTTGATTCTTTTAACGTCGCCTAGACAAATACCTTGCCTTAGATCCACGACTGACTGCATTTGTAAAAAAAAAAAATCCCTCTATTATATCACTAACAACTGTCCCCTACTAACATCTCCTATTCCGAACATTTGTCCTAGGGCAGCCTCCCCTTTCCATTTTCCCTTACCCACTCTCAACCACTGTTTGGACACCTGACCATCAGTGTTTTGGAAGGCAAGCAGCCTTGAGGTGTCGCTGGACCTGTTGTTGCTAGATTCCCGTTGTACTCCTTTGTACCCTTTGTACTCTCTTCACTCTATCTCTTTATCTTTCTCTCTCACATTTTTTTTCTTTCCCTCTCTCTCTCTCTCTCTCTCTCTCTCTCTCTCTTTCTCTCTCTCTCGCTCTCTCTCTCTCTCTCGCTCTCTCTCTCTCTCTCTCTCTCTCTCTCTCTCTCTCTCTCTCTCTCTCTCTCTCTCTCACTATCTCTCTCTCTCTCTCTCTTCTGACATTGACACAATTCCTTTTTAACCAAACTTTGTCCCAAAGTTTGGTTCCAACGAGTTTCAGTGACACGGTTTAGATAATATTCACGCCCGGAGTCCGAGCGATCACCGCGCCTGTTAACGATAGAGGTTTAAGACTGGATTTAATCTATTTTTTGTTTTGTTTTATTATTATTATTATTATTATTTTTTTTTTGAATGGGTGTATGTGCTAGAGTCTGTGGGTGCAAGAATTGTGTGGGTGAGAATTTAAGTAGGAATACAAATTTGGGTGGTTGTATGTGTGTATGCTCCGACAGAGGATAAAACTGTAAGATAGAAAGAGGAGTTATGGGTGAATGTTGAGGCATGCCTGGATAAGACTGGCAAGAGCGAAAGAATATTTCTGATTGGAGATATGCATGGAAGGTGGGGGACAGGAAAGACAAAAGGTCAAAATAGATAGAGACATTGTGAAAATTGAACAACGACTAAGACTCTCATACGAACTACAACAAATAGAAGAGGAGAGCAAAGCTTATTGCAAGCATAATGGAAAACTCCAAGTACTTCTTTTCATATGCTAAACATAAGACTACAACCACATCAAACATCGGCCCACTAAGTAAAGATGATGGTTCATTCACAGGGGACAAAAAGGAAATGAGTGAACTATTACGGCTACAATATGAAACAGCCTTCAGTAAGCCTGACGAAACAAAAGCAATCAGAGACCAAAATTAATTTTTCATGAATAACCCCCCCACGGAAACCCCCCAGATTCTGGATATTAATTTCGGGCCAAAGACATAGCAGAAGCCATCGCCAACATGCCATCCCACTCGGCACCAGGCCCGGACTCTTGGAGTTCGATCCTAATAAAGAAATGTAAGGAAAGCCTCTCAAAACCCCTGGCTATAATGTGGAGAAGGAGTCTAGACACTGGAGAAATACCGGATAGTTTGAAAAACGCAATAATTGCCCCTTTGCATAAAGGAGGGAGTAAAGCACTACCAAAAAACTATCGCCCGGTAGCTCTGACTTCCCACATCATTAACATTTTGAGCGAGTCCTGCGAGGCAAAATTTCAACATTTTTGGAAAAAAATTAATTACACAACGCCGGTCAACATGGGTTCAGAGCAGGAAGATCATGTCTCTCGCAACTGTGGAACATTACGACAACATTCTTAAATCCCTAGAAGAAAAGAAAAACGTGGATGTCATTTACACCGATTTTGCTAAGGCATTTGACAAATGTGATCATGGTATTATTGCACACAAACTTAAAGCAAAAGGGATAACAGGAAAAATTGGAAGGTGGATATACAACTTCCTAGGTGAACCGAAAACAATCAGTAGCAGTAAGCCAAGTATCATTCTGAGCCTTCGGACGTCAAAACTCAGTTCCCCAGGGAACAGTGCCAGTGCCCCTTCTTTTCCTCATTCTAATATGTGACATAGATGCCAATACAAACACAGTACAGTATCCTCCTTTACGGATGAAAAGAAACTGAGTATGATAGTAAAGACAGAGGAAGACACGGGCCGGCTGCAGGAGGACATAAAATAAGATGTTCCAGTGGACCAGCGAAAATAACATGTAGTTTAATGAAGAAAAATTCCAATTAATACGATACGGAGATAATAATTTCGTTAAAGAGACACAAGTTACATAACAGAATCAATCACATAATAAAAACGTAAAGACAATGTGAAAGACCTTGGGGTGATAATGTCTGAAAATATTGAATTCAAAGAGCATAACCAGGTCAAAGTTGCAGCTGTGAAACGGCTAACAGGTTGGATTCTACATACATTTAAAACTCGCGGTGACTTGCCTATGATACCACTCTTCAAATCCCCGGTAGCACTACCGCGGTAGAATATTGTAACATATTAACATCCCCCTACAAAGCAGGTGAAATTAATAACTTAGAAAGTGTACAAAGGAATTTCACCTCTCATATAAACTCAGTAAAACAGTTACACTATTGGGGAGCGTTAAAATCCACTAAAGCTGTATTCGTTGGAACGTAGAAGTGAACGATACTTGATAATATATACAATATATACGTGGATATCGCAGAGGGTTTGTACCAAATCTACATACCCCAATAGCAATGAAATTCAGTGATAGAGGCTGGGAATGCAATATCACCTAGATGAAAAATCGGGGTGTTATGGGCTCTCTGCGAGAGGGCTGGTTATCACATGGAGGAGCACGTCTCTTCAACAAACACCCACGGCGAGGAAGAGACATGAGAGGCGTCTCGTTAGACAGCTTCAAGAGAGCCGTCGATGTCGAACTACAAAAAGTGCCAGACCAGGACCATCTTCGCAGGGGAGCGCCTGCACCCCTTCGAACAGTCTGCTGCACCAATTTTCAGACAATAACGAAGGGCGCTGTGCTCCTCGGTACCACTAGCAAGAGTGGCGAACTCCACATAGGTGAACACAGGTAGGTAGGTAATGTGTGAACAGGGAATCTGAAGGTAAATGCAGGGAAGAGCAAGGTTATGGTCATAGAAAGGGGTGCAGCCACAGAGTGTGAGGTGAGGTTCAGCTGTCAGTTATGGAGAATGTCAGCTCATTTAAGTATTTGGGCAGTGTATTAAGTAAAGATGGAAGTATGGATGAAGAAGTGCGGGAGAGGGTGCAACAGGGGAAGAGGGTTGTAGAAACCCTGAAAGCAGTAACAAGAAATAGGGTGGTCAGCATGGAAGTAAAGAAGTCCTTGCATTACAGTGTGATAATCCCGACATTGACTTACGTGAGCGAAGCATGGACGTTGGTGAAGAGACTCAAACAAGAGTGAGAGGGGTGGAAATGAGTTACTTGAGAAGTGTGTGCGGAGTTACATGGAGGGTGTGACGCATGTCGAGTATGAGCATGCTGTACAGAACGCCCAGTCAGGCCCCACTCTCGCTAGGATCGTCAGGGCAGGAACTTTGGCTGTAGTCTGTGTAGAGTTTCCTAACTTAGTTTATGTGAGCCGTTGTACTATAAGTATTATAAATATGCATTTTGTTTTCATCTGAGTCAACGAGTTCTATTTTATATCATTAGTTATAAGTGTTGTGTGTGGGACTTATTTTTAAATGATGAGAGGAGAGAGAGAGTATGTAACGGGGACCAGTGAGTGCGCCACGCGGGCAGGTAGGCCTAATTCCCTCCTCCCTCCTCCCTCCTCCCTCTCAGTGCGTGGGAAATCCTTTGTCGATCCCAGATTGAGAGAGAATATTACGTAATGATTGCTAGTGGGCGGTCCTTAGTAGTTGGCGATATGCTCACTAGAGGGCCGAGTATAAAAAGGGAAGTCTCGCCACATATCCCTTAGAACTCATCAGGCAGAGCGACTTCTTATATCCCTTGCAACTATATATATTCTTCCGACTGATGTGAACTTTCCCTACTCTCTGTACCGCCTAACTTCTTCTTTTCCTGAAACCCTTTTTAACCTCAATGACCCCTTTGGTGCAGATTTAGTCAGCCAAAGTATTATCGCTTGAGTTCTCACGAGATATATGCCTATTAGAATAGCCTATTTTGGAAGGGATAACTAGAATAGGATTGATTAATGTTTGTTGCACTCGTATATGCATTTCCCTGTGTATGATTATTCATGGTCCTGTTTTCTGCTGATCTAGGTGATGCTAGACTGGGATGAGGCTACTAGAGTTGTGATTCCCTATGTGTATTAGGTTTTGTTGAACCTGTACAATCGCAACGGAGACTTGGGAAGCCTAGGTGGTCTTTCTGACTGTGTACCTTGTGAGTTTAGCGCTGTGTTGCGAGTGAGGGCTTTTGCCTCTGCCACCCAACACTGTGCTAACTCGTTTGCTTGACTTTGAGAGGATCGCCAGGAGAGAACCAGATACTAGTGATCTGGATCTCTCAAGAGAGCATCCCGTCAATTAACGTAATTTGGCCGCACAGCCTTAAGGACCTCGCTAGGCTACGAGCCGCTTGCTCAGCCATTGTTTCCTAGCCTACTACATCCCAGCTAGACTTTGCTCGGTCAGCAGATACAGCATAGTATTGAAGCTTTCCTTATGTATGTTATTGTTTATGCACTATTGATTTCATGTGTGGCACGCATAGCTACTTTAGAGATTAGTGGCCCCCGAGCACAATCCTAGTAGGCTATTGCCAGTGCATTGTCGGAGTACTTCTTTTTGTATGTTTGCCATTTACTACTGTCTATTCTTATAATTCTTCTTATGTCAATTTAAAGCCTTTAATATTACTTAATTGCCAGTGTGTTGCTTATTGAATTGCTGTTCAAAATCCGATACTTACTTCTTACGAGTATCCGAGAAGCATCTAACTTTATCAGAAGATTCCTTGCTCGATGCTCGAGGACTATTGTTTAACGTAACGTAATAGTGCCGATCCGAAGTAGAGGGTGGAGGACTTCTTAAGTTCTTAGTCAAGGGTGGATTATTTCGGCTTCGGCCAACACTATTCTTTGGTGTTGTTGTATTTACTTCTTTGTTCGATTGTTGACCAGACTAGATAACTCCTGTCTTTTTATTAGTCTGTTGTGAAACGCTAGTACCGAGTTCTTGTATACCCCGTTATAGCAGATAGAACTCTGGAGGGTATTGGTGTTTTTTGTTCGGCTGGCAGTACTCTGGGGTTGGGATCGTGTGTTTCCGTTGTGGCAGCGAGCCATACTCGAGTCCTGTGTGAGAGCCCTAGTGTACCCGAGTGCCCGGTCGTAACAAATGGCGACCTTGCTTAGGATTTTGTGAACAGTATAAATTTTTTGCAGAGTTGTACAACATTTGTTTGTTTGTACTTTAGCGTACAAATTGAAGAATATTTTTTTTTGTAGGGCAATTAGTAGAGCATTTAAGAGACTCCAGTTAATTTAGTAATTAGTGCTTGCATAAGGAAGTTTAACACTTTTGTCTCGAGAATTGTTTTGTGGACTTCAGTATGTCGTGCCCTAGCACTGACGAGGAGCGAGAGATGCCAGTTGAAGAGGTGCCGTTAGTAATCAGTGAGGAGGATGCTAGAGTTTTTGTGAGTAAGCGGTACCACGTGACGGAGGAGAGGCTGACTGGGGTGGATATTTATGGCTTGCACCTGATAGCCAAGGTTTTGGGCCTATCCAATGTAATAGGGATGTCCAAGAGGGAGCTGATTTCCTGGGTGTTGCGTGGGCGACATGGGGTTTCGGAGGAGAGGGCGTTTGGGGGGGTTCCTCCCCAGATCCCCTCTCACTCGACTCCCACAGTGCCGTCCACTCAGTTGCCGGAGGTTAGCACTCTCCCACAGAGGGATGAGAATTGGCAGATTGGAGTGCCCTCGGGCAGTGCACATGGTGGTTCCCCAGTTTTTGCCCCCCCTCCTTCAGTAGTGGCAGCTCCCTCTTCCTGCCTGTCTCCAGATATGATATTTAGACTTGAGCTTGCTAAAATTGAGAATGAGGCTAGGAAGCAGGAGAAGGAGATTGAGGTTGAGGCTAGGAAGCATGAGATTGAGGCTGAGACTAGGAGGCATGAGGCTGAGCTTAGGTACGACTCAGAGAAATATTGTGCTCAAATAGATTTAGATAAGACTCGTGCAGAGTCGACAGGGACTCGGATGGGCCGTGAGGGCCAAGTAAGAGAACAGTCCTTGTCCCACTTAGTCAAATTGGTGCCGGCATTTAGTGAAACTGAAGTCACAGAATTTTTTAATCGTTTTGAGAAGAAGTGTAGGGAGCATAATTGGCCTGAAGAGAAGTGGGCAGCTCTAGTCTCCTCAAGACTTACGGGTAAGGGTCTGAAGGCTTATGATGCACTACCTTTAGAGTCTTGCATTGACTACCCAGAATTGAAGAGAGCTGTCCTACGGGCATACGAGTTGCAACCAGAAACATATCGATTGAAGTTTCGGGGTGTTACAAAGACTAGGGAGGCGACCTTTCTTGAACATGCCCGGGACTTAAAAGATGCACTTACAAACTGGACACGTTCTGAGAAAGCTGAGACGGCCGAACAGTTGACTGAGCTGTTTCTGCTCGAGCAGTTTTATAAGTGTACTGGTGCAGATATGACTTTAACTATTAAAGAAAAGAACCCCAAAACTCTACAGGAGGCAGCTGAGATGGCTGACCTCCGGCTATCACTAATTCGTGGGTGCGGGTCTGCCCAGCGTAGTGAGGCAGGTAACAAGGGGCGTGACGCCCCACCCCCCCGACTTAGTGATATACATTATGCAAACAAGTACAAGAGCTATGATACCAAGACTGACCACAAGACTAGCACCGTCCCATTTAAGAAGGGGCCGGGCCCTTCCCAGTACCAAGGGAAGCCCAGAGGGGAGTTGGAGTGTTATCATTGTCATGAAAAGGGGCACTTTGCAAGAGTCTGTCCTAGCAAACCACCTACAGCAGCTGTGTCTTTGGCCTGCAACATTGGTGTGTCTCCGAAGTCTTCTGAGTTTGCCCGGGGCAGTTCGTCAGAGGCTGAGGCACAGCCAATGCAGAAGCACCTGGGAGGCTCGAACCCTGCTCAGGATGTTTTTTGCGACCATAGAGGACGGGGTTGCGTGATGTGGGCGGGGCACAAGCATGGAGTAGAGGTCTTGCGTGATACAGGTGCTTCCCAGACTCTGATGAATAACTTGACTGGCTACCCTATAAATGCGGCTCGGGTGGTAGTGGTGCAGGGTATTAATGCAACTCGGTCATACCCGCTGGTGCGGTTGGAGTTGGAGGTGGATGGTGTGGCACGTGAATTGGATGTCGGGATTGTGGAGAAACTGCCAGTGGAGGGCGTCGACCTTCTTCTCGGCAACGACTTTGCAATGCCCGCTTCTGAGGTTCTACCCTTAGTCGTTGCCGAGAGGCCGGCCGACGTGAGTAGGGAAGAGCAAGAGTGGGTCGAGCAGTGCCAGACACAACCCATGGCATGTGTTGTCACCCGAGCTCGGGCAGATAAAGTGTCACAGCCTAGTCCTCCGTCTTCAGACCAGCAGAGGAACGATCAACAGGAGGAGGCTAAAGCTGGAGTTGGTTTTAAGAGTTTTGACTCGGCGGCTCTCCTGGGTGATTCAGTATTGGCCCCTATGTTAGAGTCTGGAGAGGCCCCAGGACCTGTCACAGCTAGTGAGGAGGTAGGGCAGGAAGAGACTCCGAGGCAGCAACGTTACACACGGAGAGAAAAAAGGGTTGCTCAGTTTGATATTGGGGGAGGGCTTGGGTTGCTTCGGAAGCATCTAGACAGGTTGGTTCCCTCAGATATTTGTAAACTGCAGTTGGAGGATCCGGAAGTTCAGAAGTGTGGTAATGGTGCTGTCGAGATTAAACACGAGGACGGGGAAGCATGTCATGTGAACCTGTTGGAGGAGTTTGTGAGGCAACCACCTGAGCAGCCTACTGTCCCTGCGTTGGTCTGCCGCGGCCAAGGTGGAGAAGGAGAGGGGGGTAGTAGGGCACAGGTGGAGGAGAGAAGGGATTGTCATGTCTCGGCGGAACAGTGGGCGGGGGACACGAGTCTGGTGGCTGTGGAAGCGCTAGAGCACCTGCCTGAGCAGCAGTGTGCAGCACTCCAGCACCAGCTCGGTTCATACCCCACTGGTCGTGCCGAGCCCCTGAGTCTCACAACTCGGGCGGTGCAAGATGTTCCACGGGCAGGTCACGTGAATGTTGAAAGACCGTTAGCCTCGTTGTTTCGGTGGTTCAAGGTGGGCGACGAGGCTTTGGCATGGTTGCCAGGTCAGGGTCGACCCATGGCTGCCAAGGGTGGTGGTCAAAAGGAGGACATTGAGCAGATTGGTAAGGTCGGCTGTGGTATCGCAGTGCCCGGTCGTCGCATAGCCTCCCAATGCTGCTCTAGTCTAATGCAACAGCCCTACCATAGACAGACTATATCTGGCCATGTCGCTGAAAGCGGTGATGCTGCGCAGGCAGATGTCGTCACAAGGAATGCGGGGGTGCGCATGTACGGTATCGGCGGGGAAGCCTTAGCAATAATGAACTGTGGGAGTGACTGCACGGGTGGTACTGATTGTCCCTCTCATGACCTGGCTGTTCTAGGGACGAAGGTGGAGAAGGAGGGAGACTACAGGTTAGAAGCTGCGGTCTCGGCTGGGTTGTGGGAGGGCACTAGGCATGTTGTTCGTGGAGACAGTGCAAGGCAGTTGTTTACTAGGCTATGGCAGTACTTTCGCATGTTTGTTGCTTCTCCAGGCCTGATGTACGGGGTAGAATCCGACATGCAGACTGGAGATAGTGCAAGGCTCAGTTTAATTCCCTACCGTATAAATCCTGCTCGACAGCCTGTGGTGCAAGCAGAGCTGGATTACGTGTGGACGAAGGGTCTGAGGGATAAGGAATGTCGTGAGTGGTCGTTGCCTGTAACTTTGTCCGAGCGTGCTAAAGAGGTATGTGGTTTTGTTGTGGACGGGAGTACCTGCCAGTGCAATGTTATGCCTGACGGACGTAAGAATGCGCTAGCAACGTTTCAGAACCTGATGAATGAAATTGTAAAGGACGATGATGCGCTGGGGCATTTCGAGGTCTATGTTCCAGCCTATGGTCCGGTCGTTGTAGTTTACCCAGATCATCACCCTCTCAAGATCTTGGACCAGTTTCACAATCGGAGTATGAGGCTGACCAGGTGGTCACTAAGGTTATTGGTATATAACCTGGACATACGCCATATTGCCGGTTGTGATAACGTGGTTGCAGATGGTCGTTCAAGGGTATATGATCCTGGGTAGATTGACACACGGGTAGCCTCCTGCTTTAGTTTGAATAGTATTTTGCGCTTGGTGCTTGTTGGCTCGCGATTGTAGCCCAGCGTATTGGGTCGTAAAGCAGGAGTTGAGCGTTTGGAATAGAAGAAAATAGGCTGCCCTTATAGTGCAGCCGGGAAAAACATATTAAAATATAAAAATCATAAAAAACTCTTTCTTTTTGATATAGATAATTGTATAAGTTTGTCATAGCCTATTGAGTTTGAGTAGTCCACGAACTATCAAACGGCTGAGCTGCTGTAAGCTCGCTCTGGGAGCATGATATTGTGTCTTTTGCTATTGTTGGGAGGAGTTATAAAATGTGATTTTTTTTTTTAATAATAAGATGTGTTTTAGTGATAAACTCAGCTTGTTTTAGTGCCATGCGGTCGCTGGGTGTGAGGGGCTTGATGGGGTTCTGTGTGTCAGATTTTAGTTCAGGGTTGAGCAAGTAAAATCTTGGGGGAGGTGTGACGCATGTCGAGTATGAGCATGCTGTACAGAACGCCCAGTCAGGCCCCACTCTCGCTAGGATCGTCAGGGCAGGAACTTTGGCTGTAGTCTGTGTAGAGTTTCCTAACTTAGTTTATGTGAGCCGTTGTACTATAAGTATTATAAATATGCATTTTGTTTTCATCTGAGTCAACGAGTTCTATTTTATATCATTAGTTATAAGTGTTGTGTGTGGGACTTATTTGTAATGATGAGAGGAGAGAGAGAGTATGTAACGGGGACCAGTGAGTGCGCCACGCGGGCAGGTAGGCCTAATTCCCTCCTCCCTCCTCCCTCCTCCCTCTCAGTGCGTGGGAAATCCTTTGTCGATCCCAGATTGAGAGAGAATATTACGTAATGATTGCTAGTGGGCGGTCCTTAGTAGTTGGCGATATGCTCACTAGAGGGCCGAGTATAAAAAGGGAAGTCTCGCCACATATCCCTTAGAACTCATCAGGCAGAGCGACTTCTTATATCCCTTGCAACTATATATATTCTTCCGACTGATGTGAACTTTCCCTACTCTCTGTACCGCCTAACTTCTTCTTTTCCTGAAACCCTTTTTAACCTCAATGACCCCTTTGGTGCAGATTTAGTCAGCCAAAGTATTATCGCTTGAGTTCTCACGAGATATATGCCTATTAGAATAGCCTATTTTGGAAGGGATAACTAGAATAGGATTGATTAATGTTTGTTGCACTCGTATATGCATTTCCCTGTGTATGATTATTCATGGTCCTGTTTTCTGCTGATCTAGGTGATGCTAGACTGGGATGAGGCTACTAGAGTTGTGATTCCCTATGTGTATTAGGTTTTGTTGAACCTGTACAATCGCAACGGAGACTTGGGAAGCCTAGGTGGTCTTTCTGACTGTGTACCTTGTGAGTTTAGCGCTGTGTTGCGAGTGAGGGCTTTTGCCTCTGCCACCCAACACTGTGCTAACTCGTTTGCTTGACTTTGAGAGGATCGCCAGGAGAGAACCAGATACTAGTGATCTGGATCTCTCAAGAGAGCATCCCGTCAATTAACGTAATTTGGCCGCACAGCCTTAAGGACCTCGCTAGGCTACGAGCCGCTTGCTCAGCCATTGTTTCCTAGCCTACTACATCCCAGCTAGACTTTGCTCGGTCAGCAGATACAGCATAGTATTGAAGCTTTCCTTATGTATGTTATTGTTTATGCACTATTGATTTCATGTGTGGCACGCATAGCTACTTTAGAGATTAGTGGCCCCCGAGCACAATCCTAGTAGGCTATTGCCAGTGCATTGTCGGAGTACTTCTTTTTGTATGTTTGCCATTTACTACTGTCTATTCTTATAATTCTTCTTATGTCAATTTAAAGCCTTTAATATTACTTAATTGCCAGTGTGTTGCTTATTGAATTGCTGTTCAAAATCCGATACTTACTTCTTACGAGTATCCGAGAAGCATCTAACTTTATCAGAAGATTCCTTGCTCGATGCTCGAGGACTATTGTTTAACGTAACGTAATAGTGCCGATCCGAAGTAGAGGGTGGAGGACTTCTTAAGTTCTTAGTCAAGGGTGGATTACTTCGACTTCGGCCAACACTATTCTTTGGTGTTGTTGTATTTACTTCTTTGTTCGATTGTTGACCAGACTAGATAACTCCCGTCTTTTTATTAGTCTGTTGTGAAACGCTAGTACCGAGTTCTTGTATACCCCGTTATAGCAGATAGAACTCTGGAGGGTATTGGTGTTTTTTGTTCGGCTGGCAGTACTCTGGGGTTGGGATCGTGTGTTTCCGTTGTGGCAGCGAGCCATACTCGAGTCCTGTGTGAGAGCCCTAGTGTACCCGAGTGCCCGGTCGTAACAAGGGATAGACAAACGAATGAGGAAGTATGAGAGAGGTGTGGTGTGGATGTAGATGTACTGGAAAGTGTGAAAAGGAACACCTTGAGATGGTTCGGCCACTTGGAATGTATGGGAAGCGAGAGAATGACTAAGAGAGTGTACGAGAGTGAGGTTGAAGGACAGAGAGGGAGAGGTAGACCAAGTGAGAGGTGGAAGGATGGAGTTAAGAAGTATATGAGTGAAGACGGTGCTGGATGGGAGGAGGAGTGTCGACTGACTGGGCACAGAGGTGCATGGGGCCATTTCGTTCATGGCCATCCCTTCGGGGATCGCGGCGTCCGGCAATATATAGACAGATAGATAGATTTGTTTTGTGGACCCCCTTCTCCCTATGATTAACTCCATTACATTTGGGATTTTAAGACGTTCGTCCAATTAGCTTGGCGATTTTAAGACCCATTTAGGTGTCGTAATTTAGGGAAGGTCGAGGCAATTTTCTATGAGAAAAATGCAAAAATTTAGGGGGTTTTGGGAGCATTTTTTTTGTTTACGATTAATGGAGGTATAGGGAGGAAATTGTAAAATAAGTAAATGAATATACAACATAAACAAAATAATCAATAATAACAAATCTCCCCTTAAAGGAAGGCTCGCAATCACTGGACAGGACAACATATCTACACCTAAATGTCATGAAAGGTTTTAAAATCGACAAAGAAATCGAGCGAAAGGTCTTAAAATCGCCAAAGTAATGGGACAAACCCCTTAAAATGTCAAAACTAACGGGATTAAACATGAGGGAGAAAGGGGTACCAGAAAAGACACCTTGTTAAGTGAAAAGAAACCTTAATTATAGAATTATTAATCACAAGGATGATAGTCTCCGCCAAGTGAAAACGAAGACAAACACAAAAACATAAACATGAACATTAACCCATTCAAGATACTATGTCGCATTTATTCACTATATTCTGGATATTATTAGAGGATCTTACTAGAGTTAGGAGAAGATCTGTGGGAATAAGAGGATTAATTGAGGCCATTTTAACCCCTCTAATTGCTCAAGATCCTTCCTAAACTGCATAAAATCGTCTAATGGTAGCGGGAATGAACTGATAAAATGCGTCATAATCCTCAAGGGGTTAATCAAAATATAGATACCTCGGAGTCCCCAAGGGGGGGGGGGGGGGAAGGGCATAAAATACCCCCACACATGCCCGACTTTCCCCTGACGACCCCTCTAAATGCTCTGGACCACGGCCTGTCACTCTTATTATTAATGTTTGCAATATTCGCGGCCTTTCCTCTAATGTTCACTCTGTCGAACACCATCTCTCCTCCTCAAAACCTGATCTTCTTTTCCTCACCTAAAACCAGGTATCTGAGACAACTTCCAGCAGCCCCTTCTCTGTATCCTCCTACTTTCTCTATCCTAGTTTCAAAGCCAGAGGCAGATGTTGTCATACGTGCACAACAAACTCACTTGCTCTCGTGTTCCCGATTTCGACTCCCCTGAATTCTCAACTTTATGGCTCAAACTATCCTGTCATTCTCGTACTAAATATTTCTGTGCTGTCTATTTTCCCCCTAACTCTACCGACTTTCCCAAATTCTTCGACTATCTAATTCTAAACTCTAAAATGGAACACATTCTATTTATCTCTCCCTTCTCTTAAATCTCCATCTTGGGAGATTTCAAGGTTCACCACCGCCAATGGCTCTCCTCTTACTCCACTGACGAACCTGGTGAACAAGCCTACGTCTTTTCTATCATATATGACCTAGAGCAGCTGGTCCAGCAACCCACCCGTATCCCGGATCGCTTCGGAGATCGGCCCAACATTTGTTACCTCTTTCTGACTTCTAACCCTTCTTATACTGTCAATCTTTTCTCTCCTTTGGGCTCCTCCGACCATAAACTTATCTCCGTCACCTGTCCAACCTCTTCAGTACGGCCATCCGATCCTCCCAGCCGGCGGCGCTTGTGGCACTTTGCCGCTGCCGAATGGGAGGCTCTTCGGCAGTACTTCTTTGATTTCCCATGGAATGACTTCTGCTTCCGTGCTCGGGGACCCTCGGAGAGTGCTGAACGCATTACCGAGGTAATCCTCTTGGGCATGGAAGCGTACATTCCATTTTCTTTCTCTCAGTCTAATGCAAAAAAACCTTGGTTTACTCACGCTTGTTCTACTGCTATCCACAACAAGGAGGAAGCATTCAAACGGTACTGACGCCTTAAAACTCAAGAATCTCATTCTTCCTATGTTTCTGCCCGGAATCAAGCCAAATCTGTTCTTCGAATTGCCAAGCACTATTTTATCAATAATAAATGCACTGAACTATCCAACTCTAGCTCTTCCCAAGCTTTCTGGCATCTAGCCAAAAACCTCTCCAACAACTTTTCTTCCTCGTCTTTCCCTCCCCTTTTCCACTCTGATGGCACAACCAACAGTTCTTCCTCTGACAAAGCTGACCTCTTCACTCAAAATTTTGTCAGAAACTCTACCTTGGATGATTCCGGTGCTATTCCTTACTCTCCATCCCCCTCTCTCCTACTTATGCCTAATATCCTAATCTCTTCTAAAGATGTACTTTCTACCCTCTCTGGGCTTAATACTAAGAAGGCGTACGGTCCGGATGGTGTTCCTCCTGTTGTACTTAAAAACTGTACTTCCGTGCTGACCCCCTGCCTAGGCAAACTCTTTCGTCTCTGTCTCTCCTCCAACGTCTTTCCTTCTTGCTAAAAGTTTGCTCTCATTCAACCTTTCCCAAAGAAGGGTGACCGCTCCCAACCCTCCAACTATCGTCCAATTGCTCTCATCTCTTGTATCTCTAAAGTTTTTGAAACTATTCTTGCTTCCAAACTTCTCAAGCATTAATCTTATAATCTGCTCTCAGATCGCCAGTATGGCTTCCGGTCGCTCTACTGGTGATCTTCTTTCATATCATGCTAACTCATGGTCTTCCAACTTTCGGGACTTCGGTGAGACTTTTTCTGTTGCACTAGACATATCGAAGGCCTTGCATAGAGTCTGGCACAAATCTTTAATTTCCAAACTGCCTTCCTTCGGTTTCTGTCCCTCCATCTGTGCCTTTGTCTCTAATTTCCTTTCCGGCCGTTCCATAGCAGCGGTTGTGAACGGCCATCGCTCATTTCTTCATCCTATCAACTCCGGTGTTCCTCAGGGTTCTGTCCTATCTTTTATTCTCTTTCTAATTTTCATAAATGATCTTCTCAACTGTACCTCCAGTCCCATCCATTCATATGCAGAGGACTCTACCTTACACCACTCAATTAGTTTTCGAGAACGCCCCAGCCAGCAGTCCCTCAAAAACAAACGTAATGAAGCCATAAAAGACATATCTTCTGATCTAACTACTATTTCCAATTGGGATAGAGAAAACCTTGTTACATATAATGCTTCCAAAACTCAATTTATCCATCTTACTACCCATCAGGAACCTCCAGAGGACTATTCCTTATTCCTCAACAATACAAAAATGAACTCTTCATCTTTTCTAAATGTCGTCGGTGTCTCTTTTTCTTCTGCTCTCACTTGGAAAGACCATATTACCAGTCTCGCTAAGGCAGCCTCCCAGTAGCTGGGTGTGCGCAACCGCCTCAAGGGGTTCTATACCCCTGCGCAGATTCTTGCTCTGTACAGGGGCAAAGTGCGTCCTTGTATTGAGTATTGTTCACATGTGTGGGGAGGATCCTCTCACACCGCACTCCTAGACAAAGTGGAAAGGAAAGCCTTTCGTATCATTAACTCCCGTCCACTCATCAACTCTCTGCAATCTCTCTCTCTTCGCTGCAATGTTGCATCTCTCGCTATTCTATCGCTACTATAATAATCAGTGTTCCTCGGAGCTTTACCAGAGTATACCACCTCCTCTACATAGGGTATGTTGTACCCGCCTTGCAACACAATCCCACCCCTACTCTGTACAATTGTCCAACCCAAGAGTAAAACGCTATGCTCAAACTTTCTTCTATTCAACTGCTGAGCTTTGGAACTCTCTCCCAGAATCAGTCTTTCCCTCTTCCTATGATTTAAATTGCTTCAAGCTCCGTGTGTCCAGGCATTTTAGCTCAAACGTCCCTTGATTTCGGCCCTGTCACTCTTTGAAATATGGGGGAGGCACTCGCTGCAGGCGGTTATGCCTTTCGTCTCCCTTATTCACATAGAAAAAAATAAAAATATATAAATAAATGCATAAACTCCAGAAAGATTAATTCCCTGTTCAAGAATTACATGACAACAGAAAGTGGTGTTAGTTTTTAGCAATATATATATATATATATATATATATATATATATATATATATATATATATTTTTTTTTTTTTTTCTTTAATACATACGAGGTTGAAAGAAATAGCAATTTCTGCGTTGGAAATTTTATTATTCAAAGTTTCCAGGTCTCTGATGAGTTTTCGCTGGGTGGCAGGAAGTAGATGAAGGAGATGAGCAAAATTCATGGTGGTACAGGGTTACATAAATGTAAATGATGATACAGGATATACGACGCGTTTCACTGGACAACCAGCATTATCAAGTAAGGATGGAATGATATAAAAGGTAAACAGGAAGGGTATATATAGAGGGTGGAGGATCAGAGGAGGCGGAAAACAAGGGGCAAAAATCTACTATTGGTGGAGGGGGTTCTGGAAAAGAGAAAGGGGGGAACCGCTTCACGCATGCGCACTGGATGCGGGATGGTGGTTGGTTGGTGGGGTCGAAGCTGATTGGCTGCGTGTCGAGGGGCGTGGCCTAAGTTGTGTGGCGCCTGCGGAAGACGAAGCTTAAGGAGGTAGCGCGGGGGGCTGCATCAAGGGCACCGGGGGGCGAGGAGGGGTGTTAGGTCCTGTAGGAAAGTGCCTTTTGGCAGAAGGAAGGATCTGAAGGTCCAGAGTTTGGTTGCTGATGTTGGGATGTAAGGCTTGGATATATAAAGCTTCGAGTATAGGTAATCTCCTTGGGTCACTTTCTTTATCGAGTATGGTGGTGTGTTTCTCTAACTCGTTGCGTGTGAGGTGAGGGTGGTTAGGGGTGAGATAGTGGTCTTTGATGGCTCCAGCCTGAAGGTGAAGAGTTAGCCGACGTGAAAGACGAGTCTGCGTCATACCAATATAGGAATGAGGTCCACAGCCCTCATAATTACAGGTATGTTGGTAAATGACGTGATCGTCGGTCATCGGGCTCTTTATCTTGGTGGAGGCAGGTTTGTTGCGGAGAACGAGGTTGGAGGTCTTGGGGGATTTGTAGTAAATTATTAATTTGATTTTGTTTTCCGGGTTGGTTGGGTGGACATGCTTGGAGATTATTTATTTTAAGACGGCCTCGTCATTTTTGTGTTCAGAGGACATGTAATTGCGGTAGAAGATCTTAATTTCATTGGGGGGTGGGTCAATGTTAGGAGGGCTTTGGGTGTACCATTTTTCAAGATGGTGGTTGATGGTGCTGGAGATGTCGGAGTTGGAGTATCCGTTATTTACTAAAACTTGGGATAGTCTTTCTAGTTCCTGGTGGGTGTCGGCCCAGGTAGAGCAGTGCGTGAGGGCTCTCCTAACATAGGTGGAGATGGAGGATAGAAGATAACGGCGGGGGCATTCACTATCGCCGTTGAGGCATTGTCCTGTGTTAGTAGGTTTAATGTAGACGGTGGTTTTGAACCCATGGTCGTTCAGAGCTACGAGGATGTCGAGGAAGGGGAGTTGTCCATTGTTAGATTTTTCAAAGGTGAAGTTAAGTCCGGAGGAGGTCATGAAGCGACGCTGGAGTTCCTGTAGTTCGTGGAGGTCCTTGATTTGCACGAAGATGTCATCCACGTATCTACAGTAGACGGCGGGTCGTTGGGCAGCTAGGAGCTCTTCCTCGATGGTACCCATGAAAAAGTTCGCAAAAAGAACTCCTAGAGGGCTGCCCATCGCCACACCGTCTATCTGCTTGTACATGTTGCCCCGGGGGCAAAGGAAGGGGGCCTCCTTGGTACATAGCTCCAGTAGTGTTTTCAGGGCCTTCTCCGGGATGTCCAGGGTTGGTGTATCAGGGCAATGATAAATTCGACGTAGAATCATGTCAATGGTCCTATCCACTGGCACGTTGGTGAACAGGCTTTCTACGTCGAGAGAGGCGATTGTGTGGTTGTTGTTACGGGGGGCGTCTCGTAAAATTTCCAAGAAATCGTGGGCTGAGTTAAGGTTGAATTGGCTGGGCACGTAGGGGGTGAGGAGGTTGTTCAGGGCCTTGGCGGTCTGGTAGGTGGCAGTGGGGATCTGGGAGATGATGGGGCGGAGGGGGTTCCCAGGTTTGTGTGTTTTGATGGTTCCGTACGCATAACCAGGGGTGTACTCTCCGACGAGTTTTTTAAGGTGGATCCCTCCTTGTTTGGCGTTGATGGTGGTGTTGGCAGTGCGTTTGATTTCGTCGGTTGGGTTGCGGGTGATCTTTTTAAATTTGGTGTTGTCACTTAAGATGACGTCCATTTTTCTAAGATATTCCTCCTTGTCATGGATCACGAGGCAGGAAGCTTTATCCGCACGACGGATGATGATGTTGGGGTTGTATATATATATATATATATATATATATATATATATATATATATATATATATCTTTTCACTGTGTATGAAGGAGACCAAAGGCAAAGCTGCCTGCAACAAGTGTCTACTCCAAAGTTGAGAGATTAGTAGTCGCTATATTAAAAGTGTTATTATTTGTTTATGTATTGGAAAGAAGTGTTATCTTATTATTATTATTATCATTATTTGTGTTATTATTATTACAGTATTATTATTATTAGTATTATTACTGAAGAATATATTTAAAAATGCTCATGCTAATAAATAGGGTAGAAATAATCCGACAGTTGATCAGATGCTTTTATTTTATTTAATAAACTCAGAAGGCAATTCATAATCATTATAGTTCTCGTTCCGAGTCGAAATAAGTTCAAACTAGAAGAGGCTGAATATAGACGCTTACACAGTATAAACTTGTTCTTTGGAACTGTCAATTCCTGTTACAATCTATTGTGAAGGCGCTATTCAAAGATTGACATAACTCGACTTCGGTTTCAAGCCACAGTAACTATGAAATAAAAAGGAAAAATTTGCGTTGGATAATGTAAGTGATTATTCCTTCAATTATTATGTTACCTCCCCCAAACGACTTTACTCCTAAACTCAATTAATGAAATAAAAAAATACATGTGACAGTCCAGGGATTCGAACTTAGGATGCCCACACCGAAATTCAGTGAATTTATCCATTGCGCTACGAAGAAAAGATATCACGCTCAATCGATAGCATGCTTCGACGAGGTTATATCTATAAATAAATATAATAGTGCTTTCTCCTTTGTTAACAAAATAGTTTCCAAATGGGCAGGTCTTTATATATTTCTCCTAACTATTGTTCAAGCTAAATTAGTCTAAACACAACCTAATTACAAAATCTCATATATTGCGGATAGTTTTACTAAAATGCCCTAATTCTTTGTTTGGAGTCAGATTTCTCTGTTCCTTGATATAATACCTAGTCTATTTCGGCAGTTGCAAGTTAAACACTTCACTCCCGATTATATAACCTTATATAAACTCTCAAAAAAGTCTTAGTAAATCACCATACACATTTAACTACTACTTATCTGGCTAACAGATCCTAACACAAGTACTAACTGATAGCTTTCGCTTTACTAACCATTGGAAAGCTAGTATTCAACTCAGTATATATTTGATTACATAATTTCAGTTGTCTTCATCCATAATAAGTATTTCTATTATCTCTTGCCCAATAAGGCACATCGATTTAGGCGGTAGGTGGGTGGGGGGGTGGGGATGGGGGATGGGGGGGGGGGGGGAGAGAGAGAGAGACCCGGTATTCTTAGTCAAACATTTCGTCTTTCTGAGTAAAAAGTTGCTGGCCCTGGATGGTCCCTTATAAACAATCATTCTTCTTGTCTTGTCTCTTTCTTCTTCTTCTCCGCCTTTCACCACCTCAGTGCTGGCCAGTGCACTCTGCTATACTCGTCCTTGTCTTCCACCAACTGGTTTTGGCTGTGGATGGCTTGTGGTGTGGTGTGAAGGAGGGCTATATGAGTGCACGCTTTCTGATACTGGAGGTGGATGGGAACGAAGGCATGCTTGCTAACATTCTCCTTCGGTGCTGAACATGGCTATTCCACAGTGCTTGGTCCCGGCTGATGAAGCTATCTGCGAAACGTTGCCAATAAAGTGTTCTTCCTCAGATATCGTTTTTTATCCATTCTGTCTACTTTTCAAGTACCACTCAACATTTGATTTAATAATAGTTTCTGATATTGTTGAGGTGATTTATGAACAGATGATGAAATAATAGTGTCTGATATTGTCAAGTTGATTCAAGCATATATCGATTGAATAATAGGATCCTAATATTGTTAAGGTGATTCGACAAAATGAGGTTAAACTATTATATAGTATTGTCAATCATTGTGAATATAGTGATGTGCCTTTGGCTTGGAGTCGAAGTAGGTCAAAACTGAATAGCGATTGTACAGCTAGGTAGTAATGGGAATGTAATTATTCTGAAGTACAATTTATGCTGTACTGTATAGTCATAGGTATTCAACTTTTCGGTTTGAACCCATTGTGACTCGAACAGCTGAGAATCAGTTGCTATGCGGATTATGATTTCCTTGGGATTTTGTTAACCCTTTCACGCATTTATGATGCAGAGGTTGCCAGATTAGCAATGAGAAATAGAGTTCTCTCACTCTTATAATTACCTCTCCAGAATTATTTTTCTGCCCACAGCTACCTCAAAGACAACTGCAGAGGTTGAAGTAACTAAACTAAAGGTTTCTAAATACCCCTGGTAACAAAGGCTTTAAAGTATCCCAATAGGCTCAAAATCGCGTCATATGTCGGAGAGGGTTAAATAAAACTCGAACTTTCAAACAACTGTCTAATTATTCCTAGCCTAGTAGAATAGTAATTTTAAGCTTAATTACTACAATTATCATTCTTATTATTATAATTATTATTATAATAATCATTATTTATCTCACTATACTTATTTGTATTATAAGTATTATTATTCAAATTAACCCCTTCAGTACGGGAACATAATTTACAATTTATTCTAGGCTAACATTATATGATTTTATTCAGCTTTGGATGGCTCCTTTGGGATCGAAGGGATGGTCTTCATTAACCATATGACTTCCACAATTCATTCTTAATGTAAAATTGTCTACTAAAAGCCAAAATAAAATATAATGAAGTGTCACGATACACTGAAATGGTTAAAGGTGTTAATTTAGTTAATTTTCCGATGGTTTGGTAATCCACCTTATGTAGTTATTTTTTAAGCCTTAAACTATGGGTGGCATTTTTTGGGCGTAATAAAATCGTCTCATGTGACGTCAGCCAATTGCAAGAACACAAGACATACAGGTTATTTACTAAAGGCGTTTAATTCAAGGTAATTTGAATCTTGACTATGAAATTCTTGTCTTAATTTGGGCCTGGATACACTAAGATATCATACATTAAAGGGATTCAAAGACCTAACAAAGCAATTAATTAATAGCATCCTTGTTCAAATGTCGTAACGCCTCCTTAAACTGGAAAACTGGGCTATTATAAGTTTCCTTACATAATTACCTCCGACAACGAAGTTCGAGGAAGTTATGTTTTTGCCTCCGTTTGTCTTTCTGTCTGTCCGTTTGTCTGTAAACAAGATAGCTAACACATTTATGAATCGATTTTCACGAAGTTTGTAGCAAAACGATATTCAATTTAGGAGGCGATCGGTAGAGTGTATACCTTCGCCAGCGTAGGCGGCTAACAAAGCTATGAAGCAAATTTCGCGAAATGTTGGTGGGCAGACAGGCTATGCGTCAAGCAAAAAGTTATTTAATTTAATAGAACATAATTATACCTTCGCCTTGTTTTGGTATATCAATGGCGCTGTAATTATGATGTCTGCATTTGAGATAAGACGATCAGAGAGAGATATGTCGTAAATGTTTTGAGTATCCGGCCCCTGAACAATACAGTATTGTCTGATATTAGCATGTAATAAAATAACTGAAAATAAGTCATGGATACTGCACAGGTAAATAAGTCATGGATACTGCACAGGTAAATAAGTCATGGATACTGCACAGGTAAATAAGTCATGGATACTGCACAGGTAAATACTGCACAGGTAAATATTTTAGTTAACAATCGGATAGAGCTATAATCCCGTAAATCCGACAATCACAATGGATTCCAAACTTCGGTATAATTCTGTACAAATCCGTGGCTAAGGTTAATCCGGTATCACACAGCCACTCTGATCGTCCACTTCTATTCCTAATATTGACTTGGCAGTTTCTGAAATATACACACCAATATCTCAACAAATTATATTATTTCTATTATATATTTATATTATTTTTATTATTCATTTATATGTTTTCTTATTATATATAGTTTATAGTGTTGTGCCCTAGACCTCTATCAAGCTTTAACATGCACACCCAAGACCCCCCCCCCCCCCCCCCGCCAAGAAAAATTTATACCGTCCTGACCAAAGGCTGGTTCCACCTAAATTGCAGGATCACGATTGCTCGCCAGGACAAAAATACACCTAGATGGTACAACAAATCTAAATATTGACAAAGAAATGGGGTGAAAGGTCTTAAAATTGTCAAACTATTAAAGGTCATAGCTCACCTACTCAGATATCCTCAGAATCGTCATTGTCAATGTACAACATACCCTTATGTTCAATACTGGTAGGCTGGGTATCTTATATAATTAAATACAGTATAAGTATTTTTTAATTTTATTTTTATTTATTTTTTTTTTTTGGGGGGGGGGGGGGGGGTGAAGTGATATCAGCTGCGGAATTAAGAGTACCTATATGTTTGTATTAACACCCACAGTGAAACCAATTTTCTTTGTTCTGCTATTTGTGGAGGTGTCAGTTTCTCTAATAATGTTGCACAATATTATCTAGCACCATGGAAAGCGAAGGGATGTCTTACATAATGTTCTTTATAATAGTAAATGAAACTAGATAACATTGCTAATAACATGAATAATCCATACAGCCAGATAAAATAAACTTTTATTTGAAAATTAGGACTAGTCTCGTCAATTCAAAGCAAGATACCAATGGCCGCCAGATATGTTTTACATTGTTCGATATATTCTCAAGTATTTCATGAATACTCCATTAACATTTTGTCCATAGATGTATCATAATATCATCTAAGCGTCATTTACTATTTGGTTTTATATAATAACGGGAAATTAGGAAAATAGGCTTGCTAGACATGCAAATTATTAAATATATTTACACAAGTTTACCAATTAATGTACACTCATAGAAAACTTGGTGTAAAAACAATCATAGAAACTTGGTGTAAGAGAAACAATTTCCTTAAATATTTAGTTGTGGTATACTAGATGCACTTAAATATTTAGTTGTGGTATATACTAGATGCACTTAAATATTTAGTTGTGGTATACTAGATGCACTTAAATATTTAGTTGTGGTATACTAGATGCACTTAAATATTTAGTTGTGGTATACTAGATGCACTTAAATATTTAGTTGTGGTATACTAGATGCACTTAAATAGTGAAAGAGAAAGAGTCTAATTGTATTAGTAGTATAACCTTAGTAATTAAGTTTACGAAGAACATAATATGATCAGTGATTATGATATACAGTGTGGCTACAGCGGAGTCAAAATGGTGTCTATGCTAAGTTTGCGGAACCCTACAATATTTTGTACCCATTTATAGCTTTATGAAGGGCTTTTTTTGTGACCAAACAGTGTTGCCAATTTAGCTGACTTACTGCTAGACCTAGAGGTATTAACTTCTAGCAGTATTTTCTTACGTCTAGTGATGCATTCTAGGACTAGTTTAGAAACTTTGGCCATATGAAACAACAATAGAAAGTTCATGGTATTCTTCTAGTGATTTTTGCCATTTATTTACCATCTAGCGACATTCTAGCAACCTTTGAGAACGAATCTAGCTTTATTCTTCGTTTTACTAACTATGGGACTGAGTTGGTAATTATTTTTATGTTGGATGTTCAAAATGAGCTGTCTAAATATGTGAGTAGGTACAACAGTCTAGGGTGGAGGTCATTCTGGTGCCATACATACATCTTAATAAATAAAGGTCAATGTTTGTCTGTTTGTCAGTTACCCGACTACCCGACCTTTGTTACTAAACTCCTCCCACAGTTTTGGTGCCAGGTGGGAGTGTGGGGCACCGTTGGAAAGCCCAGGCTTTGGAGATGGTTTTAGGCGATTTTAGTGGAAATCAGAGACACTTTTGTTTAATAAAATTTTGGGCAGAACTTATGTAGTAGGCTATACGGGAGCGAAATAAATGAGAACAAATGGCCGTTTGGGGCAGAAGCTAGAGGCCTCCGATCGAAAAGGTGTATGGAACGAAAGTTGTTCGCAGCCCCCCAAAATGCGGGTACGGATGAGGTCAGATCCAAAATCGGAGGTCATTTAGCGGCCGAAATCGAAGTCGCCGTTTAATGAGGCACAGGGAGGTCGATGCCGGTGATTATGGTAGTAGTAGTATTGTGATGATTGTGGTAGTAGTGATTGACTATGGTGATTATGGTAGTAGTAGTGGTGGTAGTAGTGATGGTGATTATGGTGATTACCCGGGCAACGCCGGGTTCTCATGCTAGTTAGAAATAAAAGCTAATTTAGAAAGTATTGGAACAAGAATGAGTGTAAGTAAGTAAGTAAGTGTTGAAAATATTCAGAATAACTGTGAAGTGGCTTGTATGTCAGCGTACTTTATACAGAGCTACTCACATAACGTCATTAACCCCTTAACATTGAAATATCTTGTATGGATTTGTTTAATGATATACAGTAGAGTAAAAATTATACCATATATAGACACATATGCATTATTCGTCAAATGTACAAGCTTTAGAGACCGACAAAAACTGGATATAATTTTTGGCGAGTTATGCCCTTTAAGGCGATCTTTTTAAAATCTCCATACTAATCGGGCTAAACATGAGGGAGAAGAGGGTCCAGAAACACCAAAAACCTCCTGTTAATACGGTATTACATGTTTTAATCATCCACTTTAATCCATAATACTGACTTGCCTGTTTCTTGATAGCGTAATGCATAAGTGCGTGGAATTTCGGTGTAAGTGTCCTGGGTTCGAGTCCTTGGAGTGCCACATGTATTTGTTGATTTCATTAATTGAGTTTAGAAGTGAAGTTTGGTTAATGATAAAGTATAAACGACGATATGTCACCTACTTGAAGGGGAGAATTTGAATTTATATATATTTATTTATGTATTTATTTATTATTATTTATTTTGTTTTGCTTTTATATTATGCACATTTCTGCTTAGTATGCGCACTAGACCTTTATCAAATATTTAAATTACAGGCTCGCTATCGCTCGCCAAAAAATATCTACACGTAAATGGCATGAAAGGTCTTAATATTAACAAAGAAATGGGATGAAAAGTCTTAAAATTGCCTAAGTTTTGGAGCGAACGTCATAAATTTTCATAACTAATGGGGTCCAGAAAAAAACACACAAATACCTCCTCACTTTTGTCATCTATGATAATGTTCTTTCAATCTATATAGTTGCCAATTCCAAAGCAAAACAGCAAAAATGTTGCCGAAATTTGTTGACCATGAAAATTGATGAAAAGTCTTGCTCTCGTGTGATACCTCTCTTGGACCCTCAACAGATCTTAAGGGGGCTTCTGGATTTTTTTCTCCATCATGTTTAGTCTCATTAGTTTTGACATTTTAAAACATTCGCCCCGTTAGTTTGGCGATTTTAAGACCTTATATGCCATTGAGGTGTCAATGTTTTCCTGGGGAGCGATAGCGAGTATGGAAATTAGGAGAATCAAGCTTTTTACTGTGGCATAGATCTACCAAAAAAAAAAATCAAATTTGTCTAGAATGGGGTCTTGAGGGTATTATTTTTTAAGCTTTATAGAGGTCTAGGAAGGAAACTTTGAATATATAAATACATAAATAAACACATATATACAAATCTCCTCTTAATCCAATAATGACATAAACATTATCCCTGCTGAGTTTGTACTGCATGTGGTATGTGTATTTTTTATATTAATTCACACCCACACTCTGATTTTATCTATCTATCTATATGCTCAGGCCCAATCCCCATTTTGGGGGTAGCCGACTCAAGACAGAGCAAGAACAGGGAAAACACAAAAACAACATAAAACAAAAAATAAACACAGATACAAAACACAAACTCTCACACATCCAGGTCACCCAGGAGAAGACCCAGATACCAGGGTTACCAAGGTCGCTCCAGCACTCCCCCGGCCCCTGACCACCCGGAGAGGTTCCGATCTCGGCAGGCAGACATGCAGCGGAGCCAAAGCCACAAGCCCTCCCACCACACTTCCAGGCACACCCTTCATATTAATCGTCTCCCCGGGCCAGGCGCCTGATGGACTACTATCTAGTCCAACTTGCGCCCGACCCCTTACTCCAAATGACCACGTGTTCACTCAACTATTCACAAGCATTCTCCATTCACTCCTGTCCACCACCACTTCCCCTGCCTGATCTATAGTCATTCCTCTATCATCCAAAGCCTTTCTTACACAGTCTCTCCATCTCAATGGGGGTCTTCCTGCCCTTCTATCTCCCCTTGTACCTGACTCACATATTCTCTTTGTAAGCCTTTCATCTCCCATTCGTTCAACATGACCATACCAGCTCAACACCCTTCTGTCCACTCCGGCTGACAAATGTTCCTGCTGCCCCACTCTCCTACGTATCTCTTCATTCCTCAATCTGTCTCTACGAGTAACTCCACACATACTCCTCAAGCAGCTCATCTCCATCACATCCAGCCCTCTTTTCTCCTTTTTCTTCAGAGCCCATGTCTCAGCCCCATACATCACTGTTGGCACAACAATTCCTTGATACAGTGCACTTTTTACTTTCACTCCGAGATTTCTCGTCTTCCACATACTTCCCATTGCTCCGAAAACCTTCCTTCCTTCACACACTCTCTGTTTTACCTCCACTTCCATACCTCCACTCCTGCTTATTGTTCCTCCTAGATATTTAAAACACTCTACTTGTTCCAATATTTCCCCATCCAGCCTCACATCTAGATTCACCCTATGCTCTCCCCTATTACACACCATTACTTTACTTTTATTGACGTTCACCTTCAGTTTCCTCCTTCCACAAACCACACCAAACTCTTTGACTACCCGCTGCAGTTTCTCATCAGAATCCGCCACCAATGCTGTGTCATCAGCGAACAGCATCTGATTTTATGCATGGCAATAATAACACCGTAGAATGATTGAATTACACGAATAATTTATTTTGTAATCATTAATTGATCATAAAAAAATAACAACTGCATAAGAAATTACACTCCTAACTTAATCCTACCATTTCAACTTCCATACAAAGAATCACGGGGTGTTTGCAAATTCATGTGAGCAATTGACCACTTGCGCATTTCAGGCTATACAGAATTGGAGTCATAAACATCGATATCAAACAGAATTGCAATACTAATGCAAATTTCTGATGCATAAAAAATAAAAAAAATGGTTTTGTATATTATATATTCATAAATGTAGCCTACTACGACCATATTATACTTGTTAAGGGGAGGCTACACCTTTTGGGACCCTGAAAGCATATATATATTCTGACATACGGAGCCCTGTATGTTAATTTAACAGTTAGAATTAGAGTTGAAGGAGCCGAACTACCCAAACGGTGAAGCGAGTGGGGAAACTACCTCTCCCGCATACCTGCAAACAAGCCTTCACACCTGCGTGCGTCATAGGGGACTCTGCAAACTACCTCGATGCCACGATGCTATGACGTATGATCGACGCCGGGAGCTGTGATTGGACCAGGCACCTGCTATGCAACTCGAGGAGCTATGATAGGGGCGCGCACCATCACTCGCCTCCTGATTCGTTCCTACACCATCATTGTTTGGTATATAAGACCCGAGTTGTGGGCATTCAAATCAGTCTCATTTGGAGTTGGGGAAGGTGAACTTGCAGCTGGAGGAAGACGGGGTGAAGTATTATAATGGGATTGTGACTGTCAGTCAGATTATATAAATGTGTGTTAAGTGTGTTCGGTGTAAACACTTACGTTTATGTTGGTTAGTGAGATATGTGATTGGGAATTAACGTGAACGCTACTATTATGTGTTTAACTATTTGATTGCGAATTAACGTTAACGCTACTATTATTGTGTACTTAACTATTTGATTGCGAAGTAACGTTAACGCTATTATTATGTACTTAACTATTTTAGTTGACTAACTTGTGGACTAAAGCAACTCTTTAAGTAATTGGGGTTATGATGAAAGTAATACTATTGTTTTATATTAATACTTAAGAGTTCTTTCATTTTCTTTGAATTAAGCTTACATTGCTTAACGGTGCTTAGTACGGTGATGCTGTTTGTCTCATATTAGTAATATCGCCTTAGACTAACATGGCTGTGTTAATATTACTTACAGTGATTTCCTAAGCTGAAGAAATTCTTTTGCTTCAAAATATTATATTTTGCTTTTCATATTTATTTGAGTGAGACCTGAATCGAATCTATGAACGATCCTGTAACTTTATTTACTCTTAATCAAACTAATGTTACGTGGTTAAGAAATACATTTAACTAATTATTAAATATATATCTAACTTTTTATGTGACTTTGATATTACTCCTGATGATAATAATAATATAATTCTATTAACGTAAGACAAGAACCAAGAATAATTAAATTAAATATAAATAAAAGGACATATAAGAAAACTATCTATTCATTTCAAAAAGGGTAAGGGACTGAAATATCTTACTTTAATATTTATCTTTCAAGACTTTTATAGAATTAATAGTCCTTCTTTAGATATAACTTATTCGGTTCATAACCATAGCCTACTAAGCTTCGGTTAAATAATAATTCTTTTTAAATACTACAGGACTTTAATTAGTTTCAGTATTTTTCATAATTAAAGAGTATCAGTCAATAAAGGATACTAAGTCCTAAGATCCAAAAGGAAAGGAAGCAACAACAGGAAATAATTTTATTAGATTTACTTTTGTTTTGCCTTCAGCTGACTGATACCTTAATATATATCTCTGTGCTATCTAGATTCATCAAGTTAACCACTTGAGGATCAAGATACGTAACAGAAGAGTGGCGACCTTGCCAAGATTCGTTTCATACAGTTTCACTCAGTTTCATTAAAGTTCACTACATAAAAACCAAATATTAATCATGCCTCAACTAATTAATGAAGAAGATGCTCGAGTTTTCATAGAATCAGAACCCACAGCCCCTGATATTGAATGTCTGTCAAAATCTGAACTGAAAAGTGCTTGCCTCACATCTCCAATTAACTGTCTCAAAACATGTCCAAAGTAGAAGTGGCTCAGACCATAAAGACCCACCTGTTCCCTGTAGAAGGCGGGGAGGGTGACGGAGCAGTGGTGGGATACCTAGCCCACTTGATGAACAATTGCCACCTGGTTTGATCGGTGATCAAGTACTGGAACTAGCCAGACTAAAAATAGAACTAGCCAGAATAAATGCCGAACAAGCCAGAGCAAATACCGAAGAAGCCAGCATAAAAGTCAGAGCAAATGCCGAACAAGCAAACGCAAGTATAGAACTAGCCAGAATAAATGGCCAGTGCAACGACCGAACAATGTGAATATCAATATCGTACGGCTCAACTAAATGTCAATACAAATGCTCCCGAAATTGCTCCCCCTCTGGGATTGACTATGACTAGTGTCATTTCACCTTCACTGAGGATAATGTGCAGGATTTCTTTGTTTGTTTGAGGAAGTTGCTGGAGGTATGAAGTGGACAAGAGATCAATGGCCTTTTATGTTACAAACTGTTTTGACAGGGCAGGCTCGAGCCACGTATTTGTCAGAAGTAGCAGAAGTTAGGCAGGATTATGACCATCTCAAAGCAGCTATCCTAAAAACCTATCAATTGCAGCCTGAGGCTTACAGGCAATCTTTCCGTAAAAACCAGAAGAAAGTAGAAGAAACCCATAAGGTATTTGCCAGGACCATGACTTAAAACTTTCAATCATTGGGTCAAGAGTAAGAAAGTCACAAGCTACAACGATCTGAAGGAATTGGTCCTGTTAGAAATCATTTAAAGGGGAAAAAGGTAGATTGTCTTGCCGACGCTGCTGACATGGCTGACACATACGTGCTCAACAACAAATTTCGTGGAAAGAAGCCCTACGATAATTCTAGCTCTAATTTTAAGTATCCCAATCACAAATCTGACAGACCCAGTCACAAGCCTATAACGTCTTCCCCAGCTAGCCAAAACCGTATTGTTCCCCCAACTAAAATGCGACTCGGGGCAATGGTAACAGAGGTGGGCCCCAAACTAATAGTAATGCTCAAAGAGGGAACGTTCCCGTATCCCCTAAAGTATGTACTTTTTGTGGCAAGAGAGGCCACCTAGATTATCAGTGCTGGGCCAAGGAGAGAACGGAGAGATCGGGGCAGACAGTTGCCGCCGTATCTCAAACTCCATATGTGCCTGTAATGCAAGACTCCCGACAGAAGGAGTACCTAGCACCAAAAGTTCCTTTAATGCAAGACTCTCGACAGGAGTACCTAGCAGCTAACGTAAAACATCTAGACAGGGTGTAGTAGCATGTGTGGTGCAACCCACTAGGGTTAAGCCAATAATAATTTCACCATCAGTGCAGGACAGTTACCGTCCCTTTATTTCATCTGGCAACGTGAGATTAAATGGTTGTATGCATGAGGTAAAAATTCTGAGAGACACAGGTTATACTAGCACCCTCATGGTGAATCCTTACACTGAGTGCCCACCTGGCGAACCAGTTGTAATGAGAGGTGCTGGAGGCCAGTTTTATGCATACTTGGTAAAAGGCGAAATTGAATGAGAGTTACTACAGGGTGAGGCCACCATAGCTTTGTGTAGGTCCCAAGATATCCCTGTGCCTGGGGTAACGCTCCTTTTGGGGAATGATGTAGCAGGTGAGAAGGTCAGACCAGACTCCATCTTGTCACTTTCCCCTGTTAACGAGCCACTAACCGGTGAGCTCGAAAAGGAGATGCCAACAGTTTTCCCTGTGTGCTGTCACACGTTCAATGTCTCCAGTAGCAGTTCCCTCCGACAGAAATGTACCGAATGTAAGAGTTGATGAAAGGGATGATGAGAGTGTGAATGACGCTCCTACTGTGCCTGATGATGTGACTGAGGTGAATTTATCTGACACCTTTATGGCTCATCTTGACCCTAACGATGACC
>JBAKBP010021414.1:0-20000 GCA_037953745.1 Lithodes maja
CCTAGCGAGGGTGGGGCCTGACTGGGCGTTCTGTACAGCATGCTCATACTCGACATGCGTCACAGTTACCATAGACGATAACTCTGTAGGGCGTTGGTGCTTTTGTTGTCTGGAGCATATAGTATTTGGGACTGGAATCGAGCGTGTCGTTGTCACATAAGCCATTTCTGTCCTACGATCAAGAATCCCGAATATGTATTGCCGATCCAGCCGTAACAAAATGGCGACCTTGCACAAGATTCAGTAGTATCCTATCACATGTTTTTTGGAGAACTATTCTATGCTACCTAGTAGAGCTGGCTAGAATTTTCTTGCATATTGGAGGAATTTTTATTGTGTCATTATTGTATTGGTGGACTTGCAGATTGTTTCGTTGGGGGTGTCTAGAGTAGAGTCATTCAAGCATCTTTAACATTTTGTGAGTCGAGACTGCAATTAGTAATAAGCACTTCTTTTTTTTTATGAACAGCAATTGTATAACCAGCACTATGTCTAATGACTCATCATTTACGGGGGAGGATAACACGGTACAGCCTAGTAACCAGCAAGTACAACAGATGTTTAGGGAGGGGAGTGTTATAAGTGGAGAGAGGGATGCCCGGGCATTTTTGCAGACACCTTTGACCGAACAGCGCCTGCAGGCTATTGATTGTTACGGTCTTCGCTGTTTAGCCACGGTTTTGGGGCGGGACTGTCCTGACAGTTGGCCCAAGAAGAATTTGGTGGCATGTTTGTTGGGTGATGGCGATGGGGCGGTGGGTGGAGTGGGGTCTTGGGGGGTTCCCTCCAAGCCTCCATTCCACTCTACCCCTGAGCTGGGCCCTCAGCCAGCGAGTCTTAGCACGATGCAGCAGGAGGGTTCTCAAGGGCAAGCTGGCTTACCCGTAAACACGTCTCGGTGTGGATCCCCCATTTTGTGCTCTCCCCCCCCAGGCCTGTCTCCTGAGATGTTATTTCAGCTAGAACTAGCTAAGTTTAAGCTGCAGGAGACTCGGATACAGATACAACAGGCTAGTATAGAACGCATAGAGGTTGCTAGAATCCAAGCCAATCAGGATGCAACCAGGTACCAGGCTGAAATGGATGTCGAGAAGTCTAGAGTAGAGACCACGGGGCGTCATCTCGGTGGTGGGCACCGGGTTACAGACTCACTTTCGCATTTAATTAAGTTAGTACCCGCATTTGATGAGACAGCAGTGACTGAGTTTTTTGCTCGTTTCGAAAAGAAGTGTCGTGAGTATGACTGGCCGGAGGTTAAATGGGCAGCATTAGTTTCATCACGTCTAGTGGGTAAGGGGTTGAAAGCCTACGATGCACTGTCACTGGACGAGAGTGTAGTGTATGGACTGGTGAAGGAGGCTGTGCTCCGGGCCTACGAACTGCAACCCGAAACTTATAGATTGAAGTTCCGTGGCGTGAATAAGAAGAGCGACGTCAGTTTTATGGAGCACGCACGGGACTTAACAGATGCATGTAATAACTGGTTTCGGTCCGAGCACGCAGAGTCGGCTGAGGAAATTAAGCAACTTTTCTATCTGGAACAGTTTTACAAATGCACTGGAACCGATCTAACGCTGAACATTAAGGAAAAATGTCCCAAGACAGTAGAGGAGGCTGCCAAGATGGCAGACCTCAGATTATCATTGATTCGTGGTTGCGGTGCCGCTCAGAGGGCTGAGTCAGGGCAGAAGGGGCGCTATACCCCACCCACCAGAGTTTTCGATAATAACAAATCCTATGACACACATAACCACACTAAATGCATTGCACCTAATAACACCTACAAACACAAGCCTCTCCCGTTTACTAAAGGTCAGGCCCCTTCTTCGCCCGCACAAGGGAAGAAGCCCATTGGGGATGTGAAATGTTACAAATGTCAGACGCCAGGCCATTATTCACGTGAGTGCCCTAGTAACACTCCCGCTAAGCCGGTGTCATTGGTTCACAGTATCGGTGTGTCTCTGAAGGCTGCAGCAACTGCCCGGGGTAGGTTGTCAGCAGCTGAGGCACACGCGGTAAAGAAGCGTACGGAAGGCTCGACACCTGTCCGGGACACTTTCTGTGACCATCGGGGACACAGGTTTGTGAGCTGGGGGAGTGAACTACGGAGGGTTGACTTGCTGAGGGATACGGGGGCTTCGCAAACTTTGTTGAGGAACTTCACAGGGAAACCGATAAATGCGGCCAGAGTTGTTGTGGTGCAGGGTATAAATGCTACGAGGTCATACCCACTTGTGAGGTTGGAGTTGAGAGTGGGAGAGGTGTGCAGGGAGCTGGATGTAGGGATCGTTGAGTGTTTGCCAGTTGAGGGCGTCGACCTTCTTCTCGGCAACGACTTTGCGGTGCCCACTTCCGGGACTCCACCCTTAGTCGTTGCCGAGAGGGCGGCCGACGTGGATGGTGAGAATCGGGAATGGGTTGGGAGGTGCCAACAGGATAAGATGGCCTGTGTGGTAACCCGATCTCGCTCTGCGGCTCCTGCACAGCCTAGCACTCAACCTCGGGGACAGTGGAGGAAGGATCAGGAGAAGGTTGCTAAGGGCAGGAAAAGGGACATTGATTCTGCTGCACTTCTCGGTGATTCGGTACTTGGACCTATAATAAACACGGGAGTTGACTCTGGCCCAGATATGGTGTGTAACAAGGCAGAGTTGGGTAAGACTTCGCGTGAGGCAAGAGCTGTAGCGAGAGCCACTAAGGCAGTAGAGCCTACTAGCCGGGGTAATGTCTTATTACAAAACCATCTTGATGCATTGACGCCCAGGGACATTAGTGAGCAGCAGCTGCAAGACGCTAGCCTAGCTCGTTATAGCAATGGTGCCATAGAGTTGGAGGAAGATGGGGATGCGAAGCCGGGAGATTTCTTTAGGCTCAACAGGATATTGTACCGCAGATTTCTAGACCCAAAATCGAAGTGGGAGGGCGGTGCGAGGGTAGTAGACCAGGTGGTTGTTCCAAATAAGTATAGAGAGTCCTTATTGTGTCTGGCCCATGATGTGCCGGTGGCGGGTCATTTGGGGGTAACAAAAACATTGGCGGCATTGGGCAGGTTTTTCTGGTGGCCTGGGGTCAAGGCTGATGTCTGTGCATGGGTGGCTGGGTGTGCGACCTGCCAGACAACGGGGAAGCCTAACCAGACCATCCCGAAGGCACCTTTGTTTCCCATACCTGTCACCGGGCCTCCGTTCAGCAAAGTTGTAGTAGATTTGGTTGGCCCTTTCCCGCCTACTAGTAGTGGCAATAAATTCCTGTTGACAATCATGGATGTGGCTACGAGATACCCGGACGCATACCCCATGAGAAACGGCTCGGCAAAGGCAGTTGTTAAAAACTTATTATTGTTCTGTTCCCGTTATGGATTTCCACGTGAGGTGCAGTCAGACCAGGGGAGCAATTTTACATCCAAATTGTTCAAGCAAACCCTTCAGTTGCACGGTATATGTTCTGTAGTGTCGTCAGCCTACCATCCCGAGAGTCAGGGAGTCTTGGAGCGGTGGCACTCGACCCTGAAGAGTATGCTACGCTGTTACTGTGCAGAACATGACACTGATTGGGATTTGGGTCTGCCGTATGTTCTGTTCGCTGCACGTGAAGTCCCAGGAGAGAGCCTGGGGTTCAGTCCAAATCAACTAGTCTTTGGCCATAATGTGAGAGGACCTTTAAGTATGGTGAAAGAGATCTGGGAGGGCGAAGAGAAGCCGGGGTCTGTACTTAAATATATCCTTGAGAGCCGGGAGAGACTTATAGGTTGCATGGCAGCGGCAGGTAATAACTTGGTTAATGCACAGGCGGTCATGAAGCACCAGTATGACGCCAAGGTGAAGCTTCGGGAGTTTTCGGTGGGTCAGGAGGTAATGTTGCCTTTACCTTTGCCTGGACACCCCCTTTCTGCCAAGTTTATTGGGCCGTATGTGGTGGCTAAGAAACTGTCCGACCTTGATTATCTCGTTGCAACACCTGACCGTAGAAAAAAACATCAGTTATGTCATGTTAACCTCATGAAAGAGTATGTGAGACGCCCCTCAGAGCCTCTCACTGTCCCTGTGCTGGCCTGCAGCGGCCAGGGTGGAGAAGGAGGTGGGGACAGTCATGCTGCTGAGGAGGATAGCTGGGACTGTGTCATTTCCGCGGAACAGTGGGCGGGGAATACTGAACAAGAGGCTAGGCAAGCTGTAAGTCACCTGCCTGAGCACCAGGGTGCTGCTGTCCTAGGCCTGTTCAGGTCATACCCCTCTGTTTTCGCCGAACACCCAGGTCTCACTACTCAGGTAACGCACGACGTGGACGTCGGTGATAATGTGCCCTTCAAGTCAGTGCCCTACCGTGTGCCCCCGGTAAAGTTGCCAGCTTTACGGGAGGAGTTAAAGTACATGGTTGAGAGAGGGATGATCACTGAAGGTTATGTGAAGTGGACATCACCCGTCACGTTGCAGCCAAAACCTGACGGCAAGGTGCGGTTCTGCATAGATTTTCGTAGGCTAAATGGCTTGACCACTACCAACCCTTAGCCTTTGCCTCGAGTTGACGACAGCGTGGACAAGATAGGGAATGCAAAGTACCTTACTAAAATTGATCTTGTAAAAGGCTACTGGCAAGTACCCCTGTCGGACCGAGCTAAGCAAGTTTGTGGTTTTGTGGTAGATGGCAAGACCTACCAATGTAACGTAATGCCTTATGGGCTTAAGAACGCACCTGCCACGTTTCAGAACCTGATGAACGATATTTGTGACGAAATCCCTAACTGCACGGTCTACCTTGATGACGTGATAGTGTATGATGACAATTTTGAAAATCACCTAAGGCACTTAGAGACCCTGTTTGGGAAGTTGCACGATGCTGGGCTGGTGGTGAACCTGAGGAAGTGCGAGTTTGTAAAGGCTACTGTGCAGTATCTTGGCTTCGTGGTCGGGTTAGGCCGGGTGTGCCCCCCCCTGAGCAAGATACAGGCTATCAATATGTTTCCCAGGCCCACCACTAAGCGCCAGGTCATGCGGTTCCTAGGTATGATAGGCTATTATAGGCGCTTCATCCGGGGATACTCTACTGTCTTAGCACCGTTAACTGATCTACTGTCGAAGTCAGTGAAGTTCTGTTGGGCTGCGGAGTGTCAGAGGGCTTTCGACCTAGTCAAGCACCTGCTGTGTACACATCCGATTTTGAGAGCCCCAGACTTCTCCAGGAGTTTTCAGCTGGCGACTGATGCCAGCGGTGTGGGTGCCGGGGCAGTGTTACTGCAGACTGATTCCGAGGGCTTGGAACACCCAGTGAGCTTCTTTTCTCGCAAGTTTAATTCGGCACAAAGGAATTACTCGACTATAGAGAAGGAGCTTCTTGCTATCGTTTTGTCGCTCAAACATTTCGAAGTTTATGTTCCAGCCTACGGCCCGGTAGTGACGATTTATACGGACCATCATCCCTTGAAATTCCTAAATCAGTTTCACAATCGGAATATGCGGTTGACCAGGTGGTCCCTAATGCTCCAAGAGTATAATCTCAACATTCAGCATATTGCCGGGAGTGAGAACGTGATAGCAGATTGTCTATCAAGGGTTGATGATCCAGGATAGTCGTGCACGGTGTGTGGGTTGAGCAGGAGTAAAATTAGGCTATCATAACGCCGTCCAAAAAGATTATAAAACAATAAAATAAACGAGAAAATTTGTTTTAGTTGTAGCATGATGCATGCGATATTGTGTTTTATGTATAATTCACACTTCAGTTGTTGTGCACCTTTTGCAATTAGTGGCAGCTAAGGGTAGCAGGTCGGTTGGTTGCCTGTCAGATTTTGATAATGCTTCTAAGGTCGATTATCTAAAATCTTGGGGGGGCTGTGACGCACCCAGTGCGTGGCAACTTAACCTGATTGTACTCCTTGGTACTCCACTGTATCGACACGGTGCGGGGCCGTGTACCGTGTTCGCTGCTTATATTGAGTGTGACAACGTATAACTATGTTCTTTGTATCTCTGCAAAGGTCTCGTCATTTGCTAACCAGTGGTGGGTTTTGTTTTAAGCCATGTCGAGACCTTCCATTTAATATGTAGTATCAATAGAGAAGTTGATAGATGAGATGATAGGAATTCAGAGAGAGAGAGTGAGTTAGACTTCAGAGCGAGAGGGTAGCAATGGTTGCCAGACGTATGGACCGGTTGGCAGCCCTGCGCTTATAGCTAGGTGCGACAGGGTTGGTAGTACATTGCCGCCTGCATATGCTGCCGGGCTGCCCATGTTGTCGTACTGCACATTGCATGGAGGCTCGCTGTGTGTTCCATGATCAGGTTGCCTAGAACCTTTGAGCTTCTAACATCCCTTGCCCTCTCTCCCAATTTCTCACGGTTGCACTCTTTCTCTCTGACGACATTACTCTCATTTCATTCTTCTCTCTATTTAAATGCATACCCTTCCCTTGAGGTCCTAAAGGAGTTTCAGCACTCACCTCTCGTATTACTCTTAGGACAAGCATATATTTACATGTATTAGATTTAAGGGGTTAATGTGAACAGCGATCTTCTTGATGAGGATAGTTGGTGAACGTTCTACATGTTCACGAGTTATATGCCCAGCTCATCATCCAATTTGTGACTAGACTAGTGCCATGTGTAAGAGCCCGACCATGCCCAGGAGTTGTCTGTAGAGGGGCGAGGACTTAGCCTTGATTTGCCTACCGAGCCAGGAGCGACTGTAGTACCAGAGACTACAGCTCGCTCGTAGTGCCGGTATAGTAGAGTAACGTAATTTATCTGTCCTTGTGTTCTCTACAGTCTTTTCCTGGGTTCTCGCTTTCGGTGCTGGGACTCGTTGTTCCTGTGACTTGGCCTGCTAGCTAGAACACATGGGGATGATGAGTGGGTTATATCTTTATTTTACTATGCATTGCAGCTCTCTTTAAGTTTATGTATGTAACACTTTACAATACACATTACTCACACACTAGACAACACTATTAATACTTTCATGTATCAATTAACTGCACTGTCGTTTTGCTGCTGTGTCCGGAGTTCTGTTGCGTAGGGCGCATACAGACTCAGAGGGGAGACAGAGTGAGAGAAGCGAAGTAGCCTATGCGGTAGTAGGCTACCGGCGCAGTACTGTTGCCTGCAACCTTTTAGTTATTCCAAGTATAGATTCATTATTACAATAAGTGACTACTATTTATGTTCCTTCCATGTGTATTATTAGGTATCTACTGGATCATGAACATCTTGTATGCTACATGCTAGTGCATGTTAGTAGGGGACAGTTATTCTAGTGCACGCGCTTTCAAGTAGGCGTGTACATTTGTCATTTAGCATTTCACTGTCATACCTTTAGCCTGCTTCTATTCTACATTATTAGAGGCTTAATATTAACGTAGTTTCTTGAGTATTGCATTTCTTTATTAATAACGTAACCTATAAATGTCTGAGGGAGTTTAGCCTCATAGCCTACCCCTGTTGTACACTTTCGCCGAGTTAAGGTACCTCGTTACCATAGACGATAACTCTGTAGGGCGTTGGTGCTTTTGTTGTCTGGAGCATATAGTATTTGGGACTGGAATCGAGCGTGTCGTTGTCACATAAGCCATTTCTGTCCTACGATCAAGAATCCCGAATATGTATTGCCGATCCAGCCGTAACAATATATATATATATATATATATATAATATAGAGGTAGTGCTTGGTTTTTGGTATATATATATATATATATATATATATATATATATATATATATATAATATATATTTATTTATTTATTGTTTAGTTTCCTCGATAGACCTCCATCAAGCTTAGAAGAAAAAAAATAGACCTCCTTTCAAGATAAATTGTAAATTTTTCGGTAGAAAAATTTCTCGGCTGAAGGCCGGTTCCTTCTAAATTTAGAGGCTCGCTTTCGCTCGCCAGGAGAAAATCGACACCTAAAGGGCACGAAACGTCTTAATATTGACAACAAAATGAGGCGAAATGTCTCAAAATCGCCAAAGTAACGGAACGAACGTCTTGAAACCTCAAAACTAATATAGTAAACATGAGGGAGAAGGGGAACCAGAAAAACGACCCATCTCCCCTTAATGCTAAACTGCCAAATCTTTACAACACTCCGCATAATTATTCCCCTATTTAACCCTTTCAAGATTATGACGCATGTTGACAGTTTATTCTGGCTATCATTAGACGATTTTAAACAGCTTAGGGTGAACTTGTGGGAGCTAAAGAGTTAATTAAGAGAGTATTTACCCCCTTTGATTCCTAGCTATCCTTCCTAAATTGCATAAAATCGTCCACTGATGAGCAAACAAATATAATGGACAAATATCTTTTAGATCCTCAAGGGGTTAATGTTTTGACGATAATGACGCAATTTAACACTTTATTCTGGCTATCATTACACGATTTTATATAATATACAGATAATTTGTGGGAATTATAAGGGTAAAGGCTATCTCAATCAATTATAAGGGTAAAGGCTATCTCAATCAATGTATCTCGAAGGGGGGTATTTGGTTTAAGCTTGATGGAGGTCTAGGGAGCAACCTTAAAACCTCCCCATTTAATTGTACCCGGCATATCAAGCTATATCACATTTCTCTCTCTCTCTCTCTCTCTCTCTCTCTCTCTCTCTCTCTCTCTCTCTCTCTCTCTCTCTCTCTCTCTCTGCCTTCCGTGTCTCTCCAAAAATGGCCCTATCACAGTCTACCCTATTTTCAAATTATAAGGGGGATTTCTGGACTCACCTTCTCCCTTATGTTTAGCCCATTAGTTTTTGAGATTTTAAGACATTTGCCCCTATATTTTGGCGAATTTAAGACCTTTCGTGCCATTTAGGTGTTTATGTTTTGGTGGCGAGCGATAGCGAGCCTATAATTTAGAAGAAACCGGCCTTCGGCCGGATTTTTTTTTACAGAAAAATTTACAAATCTATCTCGAAGGAGGGCCTTGGGGGTATTTATTTAAACTTGGAGGTCTCGGGAGCAACCTTAAAACCTGCCTTAATCGTACGCGGAATATCAAGGTATATCATATTTCCACCTCTCTGCCTTCCGTGTCTCTCCTAAACTGGCCCCTATCACAGTCTACCCTATTTCCAAGTTTTAACCTGCGCCCCTTCCCATAAACCCTTGGTCTATAGTTCTCCAGCCCTCGCCATATTATAGGTACTCAATGGTTCAACTTTCCAACCCTCTTCCCTTAAACCCGGTGTTAAAGGCGGTGTCACACGAGCGATTATGCCGTCATTTTTTACGGGCAATTGTAGTCTGGCAGCTTCAAATTATAAGGTCCATAAAAATTAAAGTACCCAACATAATCAACCTTCGATCTGGTTTCCGATGCCAATGCGAAAAAGCCTCAAAATACTACGAGAAAAAAATTGCTCATCGAAAATTGCCGGAAAAAGCGCTCGTGTGACACCGGCTTTACACGAGCGCTTTGGGAGGCAATTTTCCATGACCAAGGTTTATCTCGAACTATTTATATTTATGAGGCTCTTTCACATTGGAATCGACCACTAGACTGACTTTATATGACCTTAATAAGTGATTTATATAATATACCGGTGCGACAATCAAGGGGAGATTTCCACCTGGAGGATTTTTTTTCTGGACCTCTTTCTCCCTCATGTTTAGCCCCATTGCTTTTGAGATTTTAAGCCGTTCGCCCCATTAGTTTGGCGATTTTAAGAACCCTCGCCCCATTTCTGTCAATTTTAAGAACCCTCGCCCCATTTCTGTCAATTTTAAGACTTTTCGTGCCATTTAGGTGTCGATTTTTTCCTGGCGAGCGAAAGCGAGCCTGTAACTTAAGAGGAATCGGCCTTCGGCCGGGACATTTTTCTACCGAAAAATGTACATATTTATCTTGAAAGGGGGTCTAGGGGATATAATTTTAAGCTTGATGGAGGTCTAAGCAACACACTAGAAACCTCCCCTTAATTCAGAGGAAGCCAGATCACAATTTCTTGGTATTTGCGCATTGGGATCGGAAACTAGATCGCAGGTAGATTGTGTTAATGGGGGTACTACTCGCTTTTTTTGGACCCCCTTCTCCCTCATGTTTAGCCTATTAGATTTAGAAGGAATAGGCCTTCGGCCGGCACATTTTTCTACCGAAAAATGTACAAATTTATCTTGAAAGGGGGTCTAGGGGGTGTTCTTCTAAGCTTGATGGAAGTCTAGCGAGGAAACTCAAAAATAAAATAATAAATCATTATATCGGAAAAAACCAAGCACTACCCCCTTAAGGGGAGGTCTCCACTTGAGGGATTTTTTTCTTGACCCCTTTCTCCCTCATGTTTAGCCCCATTGCTTTTGATATTATAAAACGTTTGCCCCATTAGTTTAGCGATTTTAAGAACTTTCACCCCATATTAAGACCTTTCGTGCAATTCAGGTGTCTATTTTATCCTGGCAAGCGATAGCGAGCCTGTAATTTAAGAGGAATCGGCCTTCGTCCGGGACATTTTTCTACCGAAAAATGTACAAATTTATCTTGAAAGGGACTCGAGGGGGTGTAATTTTAAGGTTGATGGAGGTCTAGGGAACAAACTAAATACCTCCCCTTAAGTACTGGTAGTTTAATGTTTATGGAACTTGTGTTTTGAAGCTACCAGACAACAATTGCCCGAATATATTGCCGGTAAAACTGTTCGTGTGTGACCGCCCTTTACATAGTTTTGGGCCCTTCATGATGGCAACATTTCCGTAGTCTCCGCCGCCCCCTTGCTCTCCCCAAAACAACGTTATATGATTGAGAGCAGGGTCAGGGTTGCCAACTCCAGCCCGCTAAGTACCGCTAGATTAATACTCGCTAGAATGTCGCTAGGTATAGTCTATTCGCTATAAGTAGGCAAGAAATCATGACCTCTAACCTCTGTAATTGAAAAACGACTAGAGTAACTGGGCTACTATTTCTACCATTTAGGAAGAGTCAGTCAAGGAATACTGTAGATGTGGAAATTTACAGCCAATTTGCTCTAGCCCTTTTTGAGTTACAGAGGATAGATCATGATTTCTCGCCTACTTACTGCGAATAGACTAGGCCTATAGCAGATAACGCAGATTGTCGTTAGATGTTGAACACAAACTCTAGAATATTGCAAGGATAATGGCATAATCTCTAAGATATCGCAAGAAAAGTGGCATCATTTCTAGAATATCGCAAGAACAATTACATGATCTCTAGAATATTACTTATAAGTACCTCAAATTTTCGTAATGAATTTATAAGTCATATCGCTACAATGGAATAGATATACGAAAAATTGACTAAAATTCTGTACATTATGAGTAAAAACCCTTATTCAATCTTACCATTTCTTAACCGTATTATACTTATAAATAACATCATTAAGGTAGTAAAAAAAAAAAAAGCAATACTGGTGCCTGTAATGTGACCGTAAAATAAAGAAATAGTTTGAACAGCTTAGTTGTAAATAATAATAATAATAATAATAATAATAATAATAATAATAATAAATCTCTCTAGCTGTAACGGAAAAGTAGATACATTGGTAACACTGAGCAGCGTTCCAAAACAGAAAGGCCCCCCAAAGTCGTCGACCGTTCTTCACAATCCAATTACAGTAAACAACAGGCGCCATAATGGACCCCCAAATGACTTTGAATTAATTGGATAATTTACACTGGCACTAGAGAGTTCATAGAGGGAGGCAGGAGCTCGACTCATGTTAATTATAAATAAGTTCCCCTTGTATTTCGGCCCCAGTTTGTGTCGTGGAAGGGCGGTCGTAATGCACCAGGAGCGCGTTTTCTTCCTCTGCTTTGTTTACCATTTTTCGCGCCCTTTTGTGTATTTATTAATTTTCCCGCGCGAATTAGGCTGATTGATTTCCTTTTTGTCTGGCCTGTTTTTCGTGAGGAGTTTTGGGTTTACGGGGCGGGTTCTGCCATTTTGAGGCGAGCTTGACGAGTATTGTGAATGAGTGGGCTGGTGGAGTAGGTGTAATGGAGAGAAAGTGAGGCGAAATGAACAGTGAGAGAGAGAGAGAGAGAGAGAGAGAGTGTGTGTGCGTGCGTGTGTGTTAGTTTGGGCATACACTGGAATGGAGAATGGAATGACAAGGTAGAAACAAAAAGGCGAATTAGAAAAGCAGGATTGAATCAAATAGATAAATCTTTAGAAGCAGTAAACACAAAATATATATTGATTATAGAGGTAATATTTACACAAACTGTATGATATAAAACATGATAAAATACTGTCTCTCTCATCAAGTTTTCATAGGCAACAACATTTTTCGCTTCAAAATCGTCGTAATAGTCAAGTAAACAAGATGGAGACATGGCAATTTACCGTCAGCTGGAAAACAAGATTGACTAATTTACTCTTTGAGGATCATGACGCATTTTGACACTATATGTTGGCTTTCATTAGACGATTTTGCACAATTTAGGAAGGATTTGTGGACATTATAAGGGTAAAGACTATCTCAACTACCCCTCTGACTTCTATATACCCTTCCTAATGTGGATAAAATCGTCAAATAATAGCCAGCAAACAGAGAAGAAATGCGTATCGGATCTTCTACGGGTTAATCCTAAATATACAACGGTACACAAAATCTATGACTGGTTTACTCCTCACTATCCCTTCAGAAGAAAAAAAAAAAAAAAAAAAAAAAAAAATATATATATATACAGTATATATATAGGGTGTTCAGAAAACATGTGTACAAAATGAAATGGGTGATAGGGAACACATAATTAAACAGTTTGTACTCCATGGAGGTATGTCCTTAAATGCTTCCTTGCGGTGCTACAGGGTAGACAGTTTCAACGTAATTTCCCTAAATTTGTACCCTAACTTCCCTGTGAGTAATCCGTTTACATACAAACATGGTAATTTAATGTACACAACAGTATGAACATTACTTTATTAATGTCAGTACACTGCAAAAACAAAAGAACATTAAATTGAAGAGAAGATTAACATTCATTAATCATCAGTCAGAACTGTTTACTGAACGAAGATGTCTTATGTCATACTGTTGTGTACATTAAATTACCATGTTTGTATGTAAACGGATTACTCACAGAGAAATTAGGGTACAAATTTAGGGAAATTACGTTGAAACTGTTTACCCTGTAGCACCGCAAGGAAGCATTTATGGACATACCTCCATGGAGTACAAAATGTTTAATTCTGTGTTCCCTGTCACCCATTTAATTTTGTACACATGTTTTCTGAACACCCTATATATATATATATATATATATATATATATATATATATATATATGTTTCTAATCTCTCGGTGGGGTTCGAACCGCCGACCGTCAGGACGATAGCCGACGCTTTAATCAACTATGATCACTGGCAGATTGGAAGCCAAAGCGTCACATTTTTCCTTTGACCCTCAACTTTCTCTTCATAATTGCTGAGGGACAGGGCCCTGGGTGGGGCTTTGGTTTCCCGGGCGTTTCCGCGCCCTCCTTAGCTCCCCGCCATGGAGTGGCTTCGGTCACCCAGGCTTTATTGTGGTAGGCAGGGAGGGATCTGTGGGGGTGCTCGGTTATGGCCTTGGCCTTGCTTGGAGCCTTGGGGCTGTTCGGCCAGGCAGCCTGGGGAACAGCAACAACAACAACTTGCAGCCATGCCAGAAACAGCAGTATAAGAAAATTATAGAATCTGTTTTCAAGACAATTCTATAAATTGTATACTCTGTGTCTGTGAGAGAGAGAGAGAGAGAGAGAGAGAGAGAGAGAGAGAGAGAGAGAGAGAGAGAGAGAGAGAGAGAGAGAGAGAGATCACACGACCCATCGCCCGAGAACTTCTCGCTAGTGGCTCATAATATCCTGTTTTTGCTAAGTCCCCCCTGCCGGATATAACACCTGGTTAAAGGGTTACGAGGAACAGTTAGCGTATTAGAGATCTTGCGGACCATTCCAGGGAGATAACAAGGAAGAGAGAATAAAGATTGCATAGAGAAGTATACATATTGGAAAGTGTTGACAATAAACACGTACTATAGCCTATTCACTGAAAGTAGGCGAACAATCATGACCTCCAACCTCTGCATGTAACTCAAAATCGACTTGAGTAATCGAGCTAATATTGTTACCATTTGGGAAGAGTCACTCAGGTAATAGATGTGGAAATTTACAGCCAATTTGCTCTAGCCCTTTTTGAGTTACAGAGGATAGAGGTCATGATTTCTCCCCTACTTACAGCGAATAGACTATAATATCTTCTCTGTAATGAACCCTTACAGTACCGGCGAAGTACTTTTATTCTCATTTCTGCAATATAAAGTGGAGGTGTTTGGTGTTGTGGTGAAATGAATAAAAAATAGAATATATAATACGATATTATGCACTTTAGGAAGGAAGGATCGGTGGTAGGTAAAATGATTAAATGAGATAGTCTTTCGCCTTTTAATTCCTACAGCTCTTTCCTAAGCTTAATAAAAATAATCTAATAGTTGCCAGAATATAACGAGAAGGACGCCACTGGTACAGAAGGGGGTACAAAAAAAAACTAGCCGTCTACTCCAGGAATATGCTACGAAAGAGAAAATAACGACTGCATAAATCTGTACACACATTGTCAAGTGTAAACAAATGCACCTGTCCTATCTCTACTGACGTCCTATCTCTACTGAAGAATTATGTACGTTTTTGAGGGACGTTTGATCTTTTACTATACTTCTTACGTCTCAACTGAATCTACTCTCTTACTTTATTCCAACCATCAAGTCGAGCTCAACATGGAACAGGTCTTTCAATAGCCTTCACTCAGAGCAAAAGTGAGGCCAAACTTTTGAGCTGACTACTTACGAGTGATAGAGAAATGCAGAGTCATAGTTAAGGGAACTGAGGAGGGGTATGCTGGAGAGAGAGAGAGAGAGAGAGAGAGAGAGAGAGAGAGAGAGAGAGAGAGAGAGAGAGAGAAAAAGTGAGAGTGAGTGAGTGAGGTAAGGGGAAGGAAGAAGTCACGCCACTAATTGTTTGCCTCTGAAAGAACCACCAGGTGAGGGAGAGGGGGGGGGGGGCAGAGGAAGGTGGAGGGAGGGGGAAGAGGGAGTAGGGGGGAAGAGGAATGGAGGGGGAAGAGGGAGGGAGGGGGAAGAGTTAGGGAGGTGGAAGAGGGAGGGAGGGGGAAGAGTTAGGGAGGTGGAGGAGGGAGGGAGGGTGAAGAGGGAGGGAGAGGGAAGAGGAAGAGAGGGGGAAGAGGGATTGAGAGGGGAAGAAAGAAAATTACGAGGAAGGGTTAGAGTAAGAGGATGGGAAGGAAGGAGGGGAAGAAAGAAGAATTGACCACTTGTGAGTTTCTGGCTATGAGGAAGTTGGAGATATAAACATCGATATTTAGCAGAATTCACAATAACTAAAATACGGTCGTACTACAAATAAAAATACACAAGACCAAATTAATCATGCATTCTATCGATCAGAAATCTACATTATTACTGCATTTCTGTTTTATATCGTTGTTTACGGCTCCAACTTCTTTATAGCCTGAAACTCGCAAGTGATCAATTCGGAAGACGATTTGGAAGAGGGGGAGAGAAAACGGAAGAGAGGGGAAGCCTGGCGATAGGGTAATTGTGGAAGAGGGAAAGGGGTAAATGAGAGGGAGGGAAGGAGACAAAGAGGGGAGTGGGAGAGGGTGGGGACCTTAGAAAATGAGAGGAGGGGGTAGGGGGCGGGGGGGGGGGGGGGCAGAGTGAGGAGGGAGGAAGAGAAGGAGGAAAATGGGAAAGAGGTTAATAGGAGGGGTAGAAGGCTGGCGTGTTTACTTGTCATCCCTATTCCATTCCCTATGTTTCTTGCTGATCCTCCCTACCCCATTAAGGATATGCTGGCTTGGCTGCTGACTGACTGGCTATAACTATACTCTGTTTCTTTTCATCTGACGATAAATTGAATCCCTTAGCAGCTAATTTCTCGCTACTGAATGGAAAAATATGAAACTACTATGTCTCTGCATCATATTAAGACCAGGTTTATATAATTAGCACCATATATCACTACAAAATCATCAAAACAACTGAGGAATCTTGATGGGAACTTTGCAATTTACCGCCAGTTGAAAAGAAACAGTGTATAGGTTATATATTCATTGAACAGATATAAATGTGTGATCCAGCTAGCTCTCAAAGACACCTCCTCCTCCTCATATCCATTTCACTACACTAAACAAGCATACCCCTCTTCTTTCCAATACACCAAAATAAAATAAAAAATATAAATTAAGATGATCACCAACCACCCTTAATTTTGCTCTGTCACTCTTTTAACTTAGGGGGAGACACTTGTTACAGGCAGATTTGCCTTTTGTCGCCCTCAAACACATATAAAAATATATCAGGCATTGATTTATTCAAATTGAATAAATCAGTGATTAAATCAATGCCAACCTTGCAACAAACACAAACCCTACAAACAAACGCACCGACAAGCAAATCCCCCCCACCCCCCCACACCCCCACCCAGCTAGAGGGAGAGAGAGAGAGAGCCAGCCAGCGAGCGAGCCAGAAGCGAGAGAAAGTCGAGATATTTTGTTATTCAGACCCAAGCCTGTTGATCCGCGGATTGGATGCCTACTTTCCGCTACTAATCCGTTTACCTGCCGGATTTGGCCTTCATGCTCACTGAATATTATAATAACTTCATAATAACGCGCAAAGACTAGGGATGCTGGTGGGAGGCTCTTTTGCCAGGGAGGGTTTTCCTGAGGGATTACTTTATTATGAGTTTATCAGGTGTTACGGGTTGAGGGTTCATTCTTTTCTTTTTTTCCAATCTCTCTCTCGCGCTCTCTCGCGCTCGCTCGCTCTCGCTCTCGCTCTCTCTCTCTCTCTCTCTCTCTCTCTCTCTCTCCATGAATTATGATACATTTTGAAGCTGTCAGACTACAATTACCCTATAAAATGATCGAAATAACCCATCTTAATTTGAACAAAAGCAGAAAAAAAACTACTAAATGAGCTATGACAACTTGCAACTGTACCACCCTGCCCGCCTTAAGGGGGTAGTGCTTGTTTTTTGGTCTATATATTTATTTATTTATTTATTTATTTTTGAGTTTCCTCGCTAGACCTCCATCAAGCTTAGAAAAACACCCCCTAGACCCCCTTTCAAGACAAGTGTATACATTTTTCGATAGAAACATTTCCCGGGCGAAGGCCGGTTCCTTCTTAAATTAGAGGCTCGCTATCGCTCGCCAGGACAAAATCGACAACTAAAGGGCAAGAAAGGTCTTAGTATTGACAAAAAAATGAGGCGAAAGGTCTCAAAATCGCCAAACTAACGTAACGAACGTCTTAAAACCTCAAAACTAATATGCTAAACATGAGGGAGAAGGGGGTCCATAAAAAGCGAGTAACCATATTTATGACATTTGTTCAGGATTGTATCTATCTATTGCCAGAAGACATGATCCTCGAAGGGGTGGCCACGAATGAATCGCCTATATGCACCAATATCCTCTGTCAGCCGGTGCATATCCTCCCACCCGACACAATTTTCACTTGTATACCTCTCAACTCCATCCTTCCACCTCACTCTCGGTCTGCCTCTTCCTCTCTACCCTTCCGCTTCACTCTTGTACACTCTCGTCATTCTCTCACTCCCTATCTGTTCCACATTACTGAACCATCTCAAGGTGTTCCTTTTCATACTCTCCAGCACAACCGCATTCACACCACAACGTTCTCGTACTTCCTCATGCGTCTGTCTATCTCTCCATGTAACTCCACACGCACTTCTCAAGTAATTTCCACCCCTCTCACTCTTGATCTATGTCTCTCCAACAACGTCCATGCTTCACTCTCGTACGTCAATGTCGGGATTATCACACTATCATGCAATTACTTCTTTACTTTCATGCCTTAATTTTGACTAAAAGTTGAAAGGAACTTAGAGACCAGTTGCATAAACAAAATATACACTGTCCTCTCTCCCTTTCCTTACTTAGATGGTATGATTACACTATAGTCTGTTCATTCTAGGTTGGGCAGTAATCGTAATCTATAACCTCTGTAACTCAAAAAGAACTAGAGTAATCGAGCAAATATTTCTACCAATTAGGAAGGCTTGGCTAGGGAATATGTGTATAAATTGACGGCTCATTTGTTCTAGCCCTTTTTGAGTTACAGAGGTTAGAGGTTACGATTTCTGCCCAACCTAGAACTAAATAGAAGTTACATCATCACTACAGAATATTTTAGTACAAACAGTTCAATGCGAGCCCCTTGTGGCCGGCTGGTCAGTACTGCAATAGAAAATACTCAAAGAAAAAATATATATTATGACTGCAAGAGCTTAGTTTTTCCCCCTCAACACGCACACGCACACACACACACACACACACGTACGTGTATATACGTATGTTCTGTATATGAGTAAGTAAATAAATGTGTATATGTACTGTATATCACTTACTCTCATGGCTATTTTATGATAATTTGTATTCTGCACATGCATCATTATTGTATTTATTTATTTTGTTTGTAAACTAAGCTTACCATCCTCATATCTGTACATCTCATGTTCATCCACTAAATTGTAAAATGTGTATTTTCAGCTCATGAGGCTGCCATTCTTTAATAAACCGTTTATTATTATTATTATTATTATTACACACACACAGCACACCCATAATGTACACACAAGTACGAACATAGACATGCATATATTGTATGCACACAAGTACGCATACAAGAAAGTATAAATTCTAACACAAATCCGCGTGCGCATGTGCAGACACACACACACACGCACACAGAAAGTACACACACTAAAAAGAAAATACACACACACGTACACACACACTCACTCTCTCTCTCTCTCTCTCACACACACACACACACACACACACACACACACACACAGCACTTTCACAAATTAGCACAACAAACAGCACACACACACACACACATGCGAAACTCGCGCCAAAGCCCACCGCACATTAAATAAATAAATGGTCGGCCTTAATTCAGCAATTGCTCAACAGACACCGCTCTTACGCCCGTCATTATAAACTAATTATCAGCCACCATTGGCAAAACAACAAAGGGATGACCAACGTATAATTAGATTGGGGCGGTCAGGTCTAAGCCTATTGCCACATCGCTGCCTAGACAAAAAACAACACCTTTTCTTTCATTAATTCTGGCTGGTAATAGACGATTTTATGTTGAATAGGAAGGTCTCAAACTATCGACTCCCCTACTCTCACATCGCTGCCTAGACGTGAACAACAAAGACCTTTTTATATAAATTTTGGCTGGCATTAAATGATTTTATGCTGAATAGGAAGGGCTCAAACTATCGACTCCCCTACTTTCACATCGCTGCCTAGACATAAAACAACACATTTTCTTTCATTAGTTCTGGCTGGTATTAGACGATTTTGTAAAGATTTAACAAAAACATATGGTTACAATTATCGGTTTTTGGCCACTTCGCTGCCTAGATATAACCCAACCTTTTCTATCATTAATTCTGGCTGACATTAGACGATTTTATGCTGAATAGGAAGGTCTCAAACTATCGCCTCCCCTATTTTCACATCGCTGCCTAGACTAAACAACGACTTTTCTTTCATTAATTCTGGCTGGTAATAGACGATTTTGTAAATAATATAAAAAAACAAAAAACATATGGATACAACTATCGGGTTTTTGGCCACTTCGCTGCCTAGACATAACCCAACCTTTTCTATCATTAATTCTGGCTGGTATTAAACGATTTTATGCTGATTAGGAAGGACTAAAATTATCTTATGGGTATATTGATAGGGATTCACTTTTCTACTTGGTATAAGATGAGTTGAAGAAGGTATACTGCGTAAGATCATTGGGTCTATTGATAGTGATTTACCATTCTAATCGGTATAAGCTGGGTTTATTACCACCAGCATACCATTTAAGGGGGAAGGGTTTATTTTTTAGTGTATTTATTTATTTATTTGTGTATTAGTTTCCTCGCTAGACTTCCATCAAACCTTTAAAAAAAAAAAAAACCCAAGAATCCCCTTCGAGATAAATTGTACATTTTTCGA
>JBAKBP010021414.1:25000-40709 GCA_037953745.1 Lithodes maja
TCTCTTTCTCTGGCTTGTATCCATTCGGTCCCATTCAGCCAACTATTTTAAGACGTTTATCCCCATCTAGGTGTCGATTTCTTCCTGGCGAGCGATAGCGAGCCAGCATTATATGAAGAAATCCGGCTTCGCCGGAGAAATTTTTCTATCGAAAAATGTACAAATTAAGCCTGCTGTCAAACAAAAATAAAAAAAATGCTGGCTCGCTACCGCTCACCAGTAAAAAATTGACACCTGGATGGGGATAAACGTCTTAAAACAGTAGGCTGAATGGGGCCAAATGGATACAAGCCAGAGAAAGAGAGAAAAGGACAGAAATAACGAAAAGCAGGTCACCCCCCTTAAGGGAGGAACCATTCATGAACCCAATGCCTTCACGATGGCCAAGTTACCGGAGACAACTGTTGAGGCTAAAGTAAGGCCCTGTTGGATAAGTCATCTTTAGCTTCCATTATAAGGAGGAACACCTGTTGATTACAGAGGTGTGGGTTAATGGGAGATTTCTACTTGAGGGATTATTTTCTGGACCCCTTTCTCCCTCATGTTTAACCCCATTGCTTTTGAGATTTTAAGATGTTTGCCCCATTAGTTTGGCGATTTTAATAACTTTTGCCCCACTTTAAGACCTTTCGTCCCATTTATGTGTCAATTTTTCCCTGGCGAGCGATAGCGAGCCTCTAATTTAAGAGGAACCGGCCTTTGGCCGGGTAATTTTTCTACCGAAAAATGTACAAATTTATCTAGAAAGGGAGCCTAGGGGGTGTAATTTTAAGCTTGATGGAGGACTAGGGAACAAACTAAAAACCTCCCCTTAACGCTTTCTGGCCTACCTATTTGGAACAGGCTATATAGTCCATGATAGGTAGAGTAAACTAGACTATTTATCTTGTCTATAATTATGTCTTGGCATAGTCTACCCTACCTTGATGTTTATATTGCTTCCCCGTGCAAATCCCCGGAATAGACGGTACAATTCCTCCAGGTAGCTCGATCGGGACGTCTGGGGGGGGGGGGGATAAATTCACGAGGCAGGCATTTGGATAGGTTTGGCAAGAGAGAGAGAGAGAGAGAGAGAGAGATATTAGAGTACGCAGATGATCATATGTTTATAGAAACAAGAGAATGGAAGAGAAACTAGAGAGATAGAGAGAGAAGGGGTGGGGGAGGGGGGGGGGGTTATAATAGATACACCGACCACACAGACTTTGCGATCTCAGGGACCTGCTCAGATACTCAAAATAAAGGCAAAATGGAATAAAAGGACAACACAGAAGAGAGCTGGATCTCTTTCTCTTTTTAGATAGATAGATATAGATAGATAGATAGATAGATAAACAGATATATAGATAGACAAATAAACAGATAGATAGAGAGAGAGTGATATAGATAGATATAGATAGAGATAGATAGATAAACATATATATAGATAGATAGATAGACAAATAAACAGATAGAGAGAGAGAGAGAGTGATATAGATAGATAGATAGGTACATATAGGGATAGCTAATTATAGATAGTTGTTGTTGTTGTTGTTGTTGTTGTTGTTGGCCATACACCTTAATCTTGGGTTGCCCACAAATCACTCATCATCTCTGAGCTGCTAATATTGGTCCTGTTGTTTTGTATGTGTTGCTGTTGTTTTTGTTAAGGATCTTGTTGTTGTTGTTGTTGTTGTTGCTGTTTTTATTGTTTTTGGTGTTGGCTATATAATTATCTTGATCTTAAGGGGGGTCACCGGCTTTTTAAATCTTTATCTCGTTTTCTCTCTTTCCCTGGCTTGTATCCATTCGGCCCCATTCAGCCAACTATTTTAAGACGTATATCCCCATCCAGGTGTCGATTTCTTCCTGGCGAGCAATAGCAAGCCAGCATTGTATGGAGAAATCCGGCTTCGCCGGAGAAATTTTTCTATCAAAAAATGTAGCTTGCTGTCAAAACAAAAATATATATATGCTGGCTCGCTACCGCTCGCCAGGAAAATATTGACACCTGGATGAGGGTAAACTTCTTAAAACAGTAGGCTGAATGGGGCCGCATGAATACAAGCCAGAGAGAGAGGGAGAGAAAGAGAAAAAAAAGCGAGGTGGTCTCCCTTAAGCGGCCCACAAATCACGCTTCACCTCTGAGCCGCTAATATTGTTACTGTTACTGTTGTTGTTGTTGTTGTTGGTTGTTGTTGTTGGCCATAAAGCTTGATCTCGGGCTGGCCACAAATCACTCTTCATCCCTGAGCTGCTAATCGGCCGGGTGGGAGCGGAGTCTTAAATATTGCATCTCCATATTCATGAGAGAGAGAGAGAGAGAGAGAGAGAGAGAGAGAGAGAGAGAGAGAGAGAGAGAGAAAGAGAAAGAGAGAGAGAGAGAGAGAGAGAGAGAGGGGGGGGGGGGTAGAAATAAAATATAACCTATATAGTATAAATAGTTTTGTAGTTGATGCATAGAAAATTAGATTCATATAAATTAGTTTCCAGGACATACTGCAATAATAAGGAATAGGGGATTTCCACGATGTATTATGAGTGACTGAACCGATTTTTTTTTTTTTTTAGGTCTACTCATAATAATATAAAACATGTCATCTAAAATATGTATCCAGGTAGTTTTACAAATACACTGTAACAATTAAAGGGGGGGGGGGTCACCGTTTTTTGTCTTCATCTTTCTCTCCTTTTTCTGTCTTTCCCTGGCTTGTATCCATTCGAACCCATTCAACCAACTGTTTTAAGACTTTTATCCCCATCCAGGTGTCGATTTCTTCCTGGCGAGCGATAGCGAGCCAGCATTTTATGGAGAAATCCGGCTTCGCCGGAAACATTTTTCTATCGAAAAATTTACAAATTTAGCTTGCTGTCAAAACAAAAACTATATATGCTGGCTCGCTACCGCTCCCCAGGAAAATATTGACACCTGGATGGGGATAAACGTCTTAAAACAGTTGGCTGAATGGGGCCGAATGGATACAAGCCAAAGCGAGTGGGAGAGAAAGAAAAAACAAGCGAGGTGGGCTCTCTTAAAGATATAAAACAAAGTTATGGAATAATCAAACAGGTATGCACAATCCTAAAGTATATTGCGTGATGCACCTGATACTTTGATATCAAACAGGTATATTACTACCAATAAACCTCTAAAATAATACATTATTATAAACACATTTTCCATTTCAAACTCATACCTTTACCTTGAATTCTGTCCTCTTCTTTCACAAAAAATAAATAATAATAATAATAATAATAATAATAATAATAATAATAATAATAATAATAAAAAGAAGACGAAGAAGAAAAAGAAGAAAAGGCAAAATAATAATAATAATAATAAGAAGAAGAATAATTGTACAGCAGTCTACTAAGCGATAAGTCAATTTGTTCCGTAACTTTACTACCATATGGTTAAAAACAAAGTTCTTCCTCTCGCGAACGAATCGGCTTTCCGGAAATCTTGAAACCATTTCCTCTGATGTAATTTGGAATGAAGAGAGAGAGAGAGCGGAAGGAAAATGGGGTAGGGTAAGGAGAAATGAAGGGGAGACGTGGAAGGATATCAATGAAAGAGGTGAATATGATGAATTGGGCAGGAATGGGTTTAAGGGGAGGTTTTTAGTTTGTTTCCTACTCCTCCAGCAATCTTAAAATTTCACCCCCTTGACCCCCTTTCAAGATAACTTTGTACATTTTTCGGTAGAAAAATGTCCCGGCCGAAGGCCGATTACTCTTAAATTACAGGCTCGCTATCGCTCGCCAGGAAAAAAATCGACACCTAAATGGCACGAAAGGTCTTAAAATTGACAGAATGGGGCAGAAAATCTTAAAATCACCAAACTAATGGGGCAAACGTCTTAAAATCTCAAAAGCAATGGGGCTTGACATGAGGGAGAAAGGGGTAAAAAAAAAGTCCCTCAAGTGGAAATCTCCCCTTAAGGCGGTGTCATACGAGCGAGCGAATTTTCCGTCAATTTTTTCGGGCAATTGTTGTCTGGCTGCTTCAAAATAGCAAGCAAGAGAAAGAAAGAAAGAGAGCAAGGCACAGAACAAAGAGAGCCAGGAAGAGAAAGAGAGCAAAGATAACAAAGAAGAGAAAGAAAGAGAACAAGGAAGAGAAAGAAAGAGAACAAGGAAGAGAAAGAAAGAGAACAAGGAAGAGAAAGAAAGAGAACAAGGAAGAGAAAGAAAGAGAACAAGGAAGAGAAAGAAAGAACAAGGAAGAGAAAGAAAGAGAACACGGAAGAGAAAGAAAGAGAGCTAGGAAGAGAAAGAAACAGAGCTAGGAAGAGAAAGAGACAGAGCTAGGAAGAGAAAGAGACAGAGCTAGGAAGAGAAAGAAACAGAGTTAGGAAGAGAAACAGACAGAGCTAGGAAGACAAAGAGACAAAGCTAGGAAGAGAAAGAGACAGAGCTAGGAAGAGAAAGAGACAGAGCTAGGAAGAGAAAGAAACAGAGTTAGGAAGAGAAAGAGACAGAGCTAGGAAGAGAAAGAGACAGAGCTAGGAAGAGAAAGAAACAGAGTTAGGAAGAGAAAGAGACAGAGCTAGGAAGAGAAAGAAACAGAGTTAGGAAGAGAAAGAGACAGAGCTAGGAAGAGAAAGAGACAGAGCTAGGAAGAGAAAGAGACAGAGCTAGGAAGAGAAAGAGACAGAGCTAGGAAGAGAAAGAGACAGAGCTAGGAAGAGAAAAGAGAGAAAGAAAGTAAGGAAGAGAGCAAAGAAAAGAACAAAAAAGAGCACGGAATAACAAAAAGAGTAAGGAAGAGAACAAGGAAGAGAAAGAATTAAAGAGCACGGAAGAGGAAAACAAAAGTAAGGAAGAGAGCAAGGAAGAGAAAGAAAGAGCAAGGAAGCAAAATAAAGAGCAAGGAAAAGAAAGAGAAAGAGAGCAAGGCAGAGAATGAAAGAGAACAAGAAAGAGAAAGAGAGCAAGGAAGAGCAAGGTAGAGGGAAATGGGGTGAATGAGAGATTGGCAGGAAAATATTTGCTGCTGTTGACAACTTCGTTAATCAGTGTGTGTGTGTGAGAGAGAGAGAGAGTGAGAGAGTGTGTGTGTGAGAGTGCGTGCGTGTGTTTTTTGTATGTGTATGAAGGAGACAAAAGGCAGGTTTCCAGTAACGAGTGTCTCCTCCCAAAGCCAAAAGAGTGACAGAGCCAAATTCAAGGGACGTTGGAGTCAAAATGTCTGTACACACGAAGTTTGAAGCAGTTTAAGTCATATGATGAAGGAAAGATTGATTGAGGGAGATAGTTCCATAGTTCATATGTTGAGTAGAAGAAAGACGGAGAAAATGTGCCAATTCTTGGGTTGGAGAGCTGGACAGAATAGGAGTGAGACTGTGTTGTAAGGCGGGTGCCTCGCACTCGCCGCAAGGCGAGAGAGCTCTGAAGAGAGCTGCTCTGAGAGAGCTCTGAAGAATACTGATTGTTGTAATAGCGATATAAGAGTGAAAGAGATGCAACATTGCGGCGTGTAGAAAGAGATTGTAGTGAAATAGTAAGAGGAGGTGAGTTAATGAGGCGAAATGCTTTTGATTCTACTCGTTCGAGAAGTGCGGTATGGGTAGAGCCTACCTACACATGCGAACAATACTCAATACAGGGGCGCACTGTTTCCCAATACAGAGCAAAAAGCTATAGAATGGACTATAGGTTAACAAATAAGAACATTGTAAGAACAACATAATTTAATACACAAGTCAAAATATTCTGTACTCAAAGTTATTAGTCGTACATTCATACTGTAAGAAAATAATCATGATTAAAAATAATATAAACAAATAAATACATAAATAAATACAAAGAACCCAAACTGTCTCATTATTCATACACTCTGACTGTTCAATTAGAGATAAATAAAAACCCTTCCAAGGAAAACGAGAGAGGCCTGCATAGATGGGGGACTTCGATACATCCCGGGTAATTTACTTCCTAATTAAACGTCTTCTCAAATTATTAGCCTGAGAGAGAGAGAGAGAGAGAGAGAGAGAGAGAGAGAGAGAGAGAGAGAGAGAGAGAGAGAGAGTGAGAGTGAGAGAGAGAGAGAGAGAAAATATATATGTATACAGTATAATTATATATCTATATATATATATATATATATATATATATATAATATATATATATAGTATTTTACACCATACTAAATTATTATAAATCGTAAAATTCTATAAACTTATTGGCTTTCTTATAGAAGTATTGTAGTAAAGCACACACACACACACACACACACACACACACACACACACACACACAGCACAACCCTCCACCCAAACTGTAATTCCTGGTTTTTGGCCCTAACCTCCGCCTTAATTACCCCAGTTGTAATAGTTAAACGGTGTAATTGTCTTGGAGGGCCGCTGGAAGAGGTCTCAGGGCCGGCCAGAGAGAGAGAGAAGGGGGGGGGGGGAGAGGGCTGGAAAGAGGGGGGGAGGGGGGGCCGGACATAGGGTGGGGGGGGGGAAGAGGGGAGGTAGGAGAGAGGGGGGCCGGAAAGAGGGGAGGGGGGATGACAGGGGCCGGAATGAGGGGTTAGGGGGGAGTCTGAGGGGCCGGTGTACTCTTGGCCAATGGCAGGCCGGGGTGGGGTGCGCGCTTGTGCGAGAGGCGACCAATGAGAGAGGAGAATGGTGGCACTGTGTATGATTGGGGGGTAGGGGGGGGGTGAGAGAGTGTATGTATGTGTGTAATTTTAAGTGTGTGTGTCTGTGTTTAGGTGTAGGAGTGTGTGTGTAGGTGTAGGTGTGTGTGTAGGTGTAGGTGTGTGTGTAGTTATGTGTGTGTGTAGTTGTGTGTGTGTGTGTGTGAGAGAGAATAAGGGGGTGTTTTTTATGGAACCCATCCTCCCTCATGTTTAGCCCCATTATTTTTGTGATTTTAAGACCTTTCGTGCCATTTAGGAGTCGACTTTTTCTTGGCGAGCAATAGCTAGCCTGCAATTTAGGACCAACAGGAAAAAGCAAAAATTAATCTCGAATTGGGATCTTGTGTGTGTGTGTGTGTGTTTTTTTTTTTTTTTTTTTTTTTTTTTTTTTTTTTATGCAGGTCTAGGAAAAAAACTAAAAACCTCCCGCTAAGAAACTGACCCGAGTCTGCGGAACTTTTATGAGTGGCTGTACACATGACGGCCGTGTGTGATTCCTCGAACCCCTTCAGGGAGCCCACCTCGCTTTGTTTATATTTCTCTCCCTCTCTCTCTCTTTGGCTTGTATCCATTCGGCCCCATTCAGCCTACTGTTTTAAGACGTTTACCCCCATCCAGGTGTCAATATTTTCCTGGCGAGCGGTAGCGAGCCAGCATATATATATTTTTGTTTTGACAGCAAGCTAAATTTGTACATTTTATGATAGAAAAATTTCTCCGGCGAAGCCGGAGTTCTCCTTACAATACTGGCTCGCTATTGCTCGCCAGGAATAAATCGACACCAGGATGGGAATGAACGTCTTTAAACAGTTGGCTGAATGGGGCCGAATGGATACAAGCCAGGGAGAGAGAGAAAAGAAGGGAAAGATAATCAAAGCCGGTGACCCCCCTTAATCCAGTATCACACGAGAACTTTTATAGTCAACATTCGATGAGCAACATTTTCTGGCAATATTTTTGGGATATTTTGCACTGGTATCGGAAACTAGACTGTTGATAGATGAATTTAGGTGACACAAATATATTAAATGCGTACTTCTTAAGCTGCCAGACCAGTGTTGAGGATAAATTTTCAGGGAAAAAACGTTAGTGCGATACCGGCTTTAACCCTGTCAGGTCCAACGTCTTGTGGGTTGTTATATGGCAATTGTATTCAGTTTAAAAAGGGCCTTCAGCAATTAACAGGCTTCGAATGATCTCACTTCGCCAATTTTACCACCACAGATCCTTCTTAAACTGCACACAATCCTCTAAATGAAGCTAGAGTAAAATTAAAACGACGTCGCTGGTAGAAAAAGGGTTACCAAGAAAGCTTTCTCAAACTTCCTTCAAACTATAAATATGCCCACCCAGACCACCTTCAGGCTAAATTTGAACAAAATTGGATAAACAAATTGTTTGGCCGAAGGCCAAACTATAAATCGACGTCTGAACGGGGTGAAGCATCTTGTTATCGCCAAACTAATAGGGTGAATCGTCTTAAAACCTCCACACAAATGGCAGAAAACAGGGGAGGTCCAAAAAGACATCCCTCAGACCAAATAGGATTAATGTTATCAAGATTTGCAATTGAGTTGACCTAAATAATGGCCTTCCACAATCCTAGCCCAACTCGGCCCAACTTAGTGCAAGGTTTATCACACACAGACAGCACACAACTTAGTGCAAGGTTTATCACACAGAGACAGCACACAACTTAGTGCAAGGTTTATCACACACAGACAGCACACAACTTAGTGCAAGGTTTATCACACACAGACAGCACACAACTTAGTGCAAGGTTTATCACACACAGACAGCACACAACTTAGTGCAAGGTTTATCACACACAGACAGCACACAACTTAGTGCAAGGTTTATCACACACAGACAGCACACAACTTAGTGCAAGGTTTATCACACACAGACAGCACACAACTTAGTGCAAGGTTTATCACACACAGACAGCACACAACTTAGTGCAAGGTTTATCACACACAGACAGCACACAACTTAGTGCAAGGTTTATCACACACAGACAGCACACAACTCTCTACACCAATTATTGCTTTCAATTAAGGGGGATCACCTGATTTGTTTATCTTTCTCTCCTTTTCTCTCTTTCTCTGGCTTGTATCCACTCGGTCCCATTCAGCCAACTGTTTTAAGACGTGTATCCCCATCTAAGTGTCAATTTCTTCCTGGCGAGCGATAGCGAACCAGCATTGTATGGAGAAATCCGGCTTCGCCGGACACATTTTTCTATCGAAAAATTTACAAATTTAGCTTGCTGTCAAAACAAATATATATATATATATATATGCTGGCTCTCTACCGCTCGCCAGGAAAATATTGACACCTGGATGGGGGTAAACGTCTTAAAACAGTAGGCTGAATGGGGCCGAATGGATACAAGCCAAAGAGAGAGGGAGAGGAAGAGTAAACAATCGAGGTGGGCTCCCTTAAAGAACTTTCCCTAATTATTGTTTTCCCGATACTTATTAGAGAATGGGATGGGTAATTATCTTCCGGACAAGTTTGGAAATACCTTTGGATCATTTTGGAATAATTGAGACGGTGAAGTTTGTATCCCCTGTAATAATAATAATAATAATAATAATAATAATAATTATAGAAATAATAATACCGGTATATATAATAATAATAATAATAATAATAATAATAATAATAATAACAACAAAAACAACAATCATATAACATTGCCTTATCATAAATGGTTTTAGTTCAACCTAAAACAGCTTCCAAAATGTAGGTATCAGCATTAATGGCGGGGGTGTTCTGGGCCTCCTTCTCCCTCATGTTTAGCCCAATTAGTTTTGACATTTGAAGACGTTCGCCCCATTAGTTTGGCTATTTCATAACTTTCGTCCAATGTCTGTGTTAATTTTAAGACCTTTTGTGTCATTTAGATGGCGAATGTGTCCTGGCAAGCGATAGCAAGCCTGCAATTTAAGAATTTTCTACCAAAAAATGCACGAATTTATCTCGAAGAGAACGAATATCTTAGAAATCCATTGTTGCGTTTTTAATACTCGTTGATATCGCACTTTTTCCTTTTAAGAGGGTAGTGCATGCTTTCTGGTCTATGTATTTACATATATTTTTGTTTTCCTTGCTAGACCTCCATCAAGCTTAACCCTCTCCGACATATGACACGATTTTGAGCCTATTAGGGATATTTTAAAGCCTTTGTTACCATCAGGGGTATTTAGAAACCTTTAGTTTAGTTACTTCCACCTCTGCAGTTGTCTTTGAGTTAGCTGTGGGCAGAACACTAATTTTGGAGTGAGAGAACTCTATTTCTTAATGCTAATCTGGCAACCTCTGCGTCATATGAGCGTGAAAGGGTTAAAATAACACTCCCTAGACCCCCTTTCAAGATAAATTTGATGGAGGTCTAGCGAGGAGACTGACAAATAAGTTAATAAATTAATATATAGACCATAAAAACAAGCAGTACCCCCTTAAATGAGCAGTTAATTAAGCCCGAGACAGCTTCCAAAATGTAAGTATCTGCATTAATAGAGGGGGGGGGGGGGGGGTTCTTGCTTCCTTCTCCCTCATGTTTAGCAACATTAGTTTTATGAACTTATTACGTTCGCTCCATTAATTTGGCTGTTAAAGACTTTTTGCCACATTGATTATCAATTTTAAGACCTTTCGTGTCATTTAGGTGCCAATTTTTACCTCGCGAGCGAAAGCGAGCCTGCAATTTAGGAGGAACTGGCATTCGACCGGGTTCATTTTTCTACCGAAAAATGCACTGATTTATCTCGAAGGGAGGTCTTGGGGATATATATTTAAGCTTGACGTAGGTCTAGGGAGGAAACTATAGGAATTAAAGAAGAAGACATTCTCCTCTTAACCTTCTCTTAATGTCTATAAATAAACCAGTTCTTCCCTTTTTGATTGTGACTGTACGCCCACAGCAAGCCATAACCCCGCCCACAACTAGCCCCGCCCGTTAACGACACCCTCATACTGGATTACTTCTGCTTGGTTCCTAGGTTCCAGGAAGCCTACTTTTGTGGGGTTGTTGTACAATTCTCAGAAGCGATAACATGGCGATCAGACTGGTGTAACTTCTATGCCCCTTGCTTTTTACACACACACTCTCTCTCTCTCTCTCTCTCTCTCTTTCTAAACCCAACACATAAAGATACATGTACTGTACACAAATAACACACTAGCACATAAACAACACACACACACATACAACACACACACACACACATACAAAACACACATACAGCACACACACACACACAAACATACACACACACATACAACACACACATACAAACATACAACACACAGACACACACACACACTACAATACAGATGATACAAGAACCATACACTATAACAAATGAGAGAAAATTATAGATTGAGAAACACAAACCATCTGGAAGGGGGCAGAGGGGGGGGGGGAGATTACCAACCCCTATAGTATCAGAGATTGGCCAACCTCCGCCATCTTGGTGCCACTGTTGTTATTACCCTCTCTCTCTCTCTCTCTCTCTCACTCACTCACTCTCTTTTTCTCTCACTCATTCTCTCTCACTCTCTCTCTCTCTCTCTCTCTCTCTCTCTCTCTCTCTCTCTCTCTCTCATATATATACCCATACTATATATTCGACAATGCTGGTACGGATATATATACTTGGCTTTTGGATCTAACTTTTATGATCTCTATAATAAATTATTAGGTCCGTTGTTGGAGCATTGTGACCCCAAAATGGCGTCAACAGTATATATGGCCATCATATCTTACTGTGTGTAAGGAGGGGGGGGGGGGGGAAGCAGCATATGGAGGAATGACTAGGGTTATGAACATGAAATACTGAGGTGAGACTGGGAGTGAGGTATTAGGGAGGGAGAGGGAGGGAGGAAGAGGAGGGAGCAGGAGGAAGACGGGGGAGGGAGAGGAGGAGAGGGAGGAGGGAAGGGGAGGAAGAAGAGAGGGCGGTGAGGAGGACAACAGGGAAGTGGAGGAGGAAGAGGGGACGGTGGAGGAAGAAAAAGGGGGAGAATACATCGGAATACAAAGGAGAACGAACTGCAACTGACCTATTGGTCCTTACGGGGCAGTTTGGATATCTAAAATACTAATCTATTGACTACGAGGTAGAAAAAAGGATAGCAAAGAAGAAGGAGGAGGATAGAGAAGAGGGGGAGAAGAGTAGGAGAAAGAGGGGTGGGAAGATGAGGAAAAAGAGGGGAGGGGAGGAAGAGGGGGGGGGGGAAGGAGGAGCAGCAGAGGGGGCGGGGGAGGTGAGGATAAGGGAAGGAGGAAGTGTTTTGTAGGATAATCATGATATCTCAAACGCCATTATAATCACCCCATGAGTCATTGACATAATATTGGACATCCTTAGTATACAGTACACCACGAGAATTTGATTAACACTAACTGGTCCGATGTCTTGGGGTTATAATGATATTTTGTTTAAGGGGGTAGTGCTTGATTTTTGGTCGAGTGTTTATATATTAACTTATTTTTGAGTTTCCTCGCTAGACCTCTATCAAGCTTAAAACAACACCCCCTAGACCCCCTTTCAAGATAAATGTGTACACTTTTTGGTAGAAAAACGTTCCGGCCGAAGGCCGGTTTCTCCTAAAATTACAGGCTCGCTATCGCTCGGCAGGAAAAAATCGACACCTAAATGGCACGAAAGGTCTTAATATTGACAAAGAAATGGGGCGAAAAGTATCAAAATCGTCAAAGTATGTAACGAACGTCTTAAAATCTCAAAACTAATAATGCTAAACATGAGGAAGGAGGTCCAGAAAAATAACTACCTCCCCCTTAATTATTATTGAGGAATTGGCTTGCTTTTGACATTTTCGAGAACTACTGTATATCGTGGTTTGTCCCCAAGCTAACACACACGCCTGCCCATAGTTCCTTCAATTAAACAAGTTGCCCACCCAGACCCCGTTCAAGCTAAATTTGTACATTTTTCGAAAGAAAATGTCTCGTGTAAAGGCCGAATTGGGTGAAGCGCATTAGTATCGCCAAACTAATGGGTGAAACGTCTTAATATCTCAAAAAAAAAACTCAGACCGAATAGGGGTTAAACGAAATGAGAGAGTACATCGAGGAAGAAGGAATGGGAAAGGAAAGAACATAGGAAAGGGTAGGAGAAACAACTGGAGGATAAAGAAGAGAGAGAGAGTTACACAGAGTTACACAGATACTGAGACCACACAGACATGCGGTCCCTACTAGGTGGTCCGGCCTTAATACTACTAGAGACAGGGACAGTTCATAGTAGAAGAATAGGACAGCACAGTAGAAGGCTCTCTCCCCACCCTCCGCTCCCTCCGGCTAAAAGGCCGTACCGGAAAAGGGGATGAAGTGTAACCTTATGGGTCAGGAAATGCCCATAAGGAAAGTATTTATAGAGTATAAAAAGAAATGCCCATAAGGAAAGTATTTATAGAGTATAAAAAGAAATGCCCATAAGGAAAGTATTTATAGAGTATAAAAAGAAATGCCATAAGGAAAGTATTTATAGAGTATAAAAAGAAATGCCCATAAGGAAAGTATTTATAGAGTATAAAAAGAAATTAGTCTGGAAGGGAATTTACACCTACATACCTACTGATTCATTCATATAATCGAAGAGAGAGTACAAAGGAGTACAAAGGAAATCAAGCAACAACATGTCTAGTGACCCTTCTAGGCTGCTTGTCCTCCAAAACACTGAGGATCAAGTGTCCAAACAGTGGTTTAGAGTGGGTAAGGGAACATTGGAAAGGGAACTACTGCCCTGGAACTAATGTCCGTGGCAGGATTAGGAAGCTAGTAGGGGACAGATGGGTTAGTAACTGAGGGGGGGATAAATAAAGTTATTCATTTACAAACGCAGTCAGTCGCGGGTTTGATGCGAGATATTTGTCTAAGCGGAGTTTAAATGAATCAACGGTGCTGCAGTCTATAACGTCTCGGGGAAGCCCATTCCACAAGTTGACAACTCGATTGAAGAAGAAATTCTTAGATTCGTGTGAGTTAAAAGATTTACCAATAATTTTGCAACCGTTTCCCCGCGTGTAATTAGATTGGTCGATAGTGAAGTACTTACTACAGTTAATATTGTCGATGCCTTTGATGATTTTGAACACTTGAATTAAGTCACCTCTTAATCTGCGCTGGGTTAAAGGAAATAGATTTAATTCTCTAAGACGCTCTTCGTATGGTTTGTTCTTTAGGCTAGGTATAATTTTGGTAACTCTACGTTGAACTCGTTCTAGCTTGTTTATATCTTTTTGGTAATAAAGGCACCAGGATTGAACGCAGTATTCCAGAAAGAGGGCGGACTAAGGAATTGTAAAGGGTTAGGATAACTTCTTTGGATTTATGCTCAAATGACTTGCCTATAAAGCCAATTATTTTGTTTGCCTTCTTAACAACTTCTGAACATTGTTGACTCGGTTTTAGGTTACTCGATATTGTTACTCCCAGATCGGTTTCTCTGTTTACATTCTTAAGCTGAGTGCCATTCATCGAATAGTTGCTTTCTCATTTAGGTATCCGATATGTAGTACTTCACATTTATCCGCATTGAAACTCATTTGCCAAATTTGGGCCCAACATGACAATTTATCTAGATTGTGTTGCATATCGTCAACTTGTTCTTTTGAGAGTACGCTATTTGCAATTTTTGTATCGTCAGCAAATTTTGAGATTGTACAGGTGAGACCCTCATCTATGTCGTTGATGTAAATTAGAAAGAGAATTGGTCCTAGTACCGATCCCTGGGGTACCCCGCTACTTACATTGGTCCATTTAGATGCCTTACCGTTTATGACTACTCTTTGCTTTCTGTCGCTGAGCCAATTTTCTATCCATTTCAACACACAGAGAGAGAAAGAGAGAGAGAGAGAGAGAGAGAGAGAGAGAGAGAGAGAGAGAGAGAGAGAGAGAGAGAGAGAGAGAGAGAGAGAGAGAGAGAAAAAAAAAGTATATCGGAAAAGGAAGAAAAGCCAGAGAAGGAATGAAAATGGAAAGCAAATTAAGTAAATCAAAGGAAGAAGAGACAAGGAAGAATAGAGAAAGAGAGCGAGAGAGAGAAAGAGAGAGAGAGAGAGAGAGAGAGAGAGAGAGAGAGAGAGAGAGAGAGAGAGAGAGAGAGAGAGAGAGAGAGAGAGAGACACACACACACAGAAAGCTAGAGAGAGTGAGAGAGAAAGTATATCGGAAAAGGAAGAGCGCGTCCACAAAAAGCGTAGACATGGAGAGACGTAGAAAAATTTAGAGGTGAGGAAGCTGAGAGAGAGAACAGAATCACCGAACGACGGCAGATCAACAACACGGACGGAAAGGAGATAGCTAGGTAGATGTAGATAGATGTAGATAGATAGATAGGTAGATAAATAGGTAGACGGATAGATATAGAGGTATATAGGTAGATATATAGGTAGACAGGTTGATATAGATAGGTAGACAAGTGGATATATAGGTGGACATGTAGATATAGAGGTAGATATATATGTAGACAGGTAGATTATATAGGTAGACAGGTAGATATAGAGGTAGATATAGAAAAGTCAATATTTAGGTAGACATAGAGGTAGATATATATGTAGACAGGTAGATATATAGGTAGACAGGTAGATATATAGGTAGAACAGGTAGATATATAGGTAGACAGGTAGATATATAGGTAGACAGGTAGATATATAGGTAAACAGGTAGATAGAGGTAGATATATAGGTAGACAGGTAGATATAAAGCCAGACCACTAAATAGATAAATATACAAAAGATAGATGAATTACTACAGACAGCTTGATAGAAAGAAAGATAGAAAATAAATGTATCGATTAAGATAGAAAGCTAAATAGATAGACAGAGATAGAGAGAAAGACACAGATACATATAGTTAGATATAGGTAGCTACACACATTTTATACAGACACATACAGTATGTACATAAAGGAACAAACAAAGAGGTATACAAACATTTAGAGTGTGAGGAAGGTGAGAGAACAATAGGCAGCTGATCAAAAGGACGGACGTACAGAAGATAGATAGATAGATAGATAGATAGATATAGATAGATAGATCGGTAGATAG
>JBAKBP010021415.1:0-40708 GCA_037953745.1 Lithodes maja
CATTACGTACGGTACCATGCGTTTTACTAATATCCTCATCTACTACGGTTTTAATTTATTGGTGATTTCGCCGACGTGTAAGTTTCCTTATCCAACATTTTGAAATTGGTCATGGCATGAAAGGTTAGTTAGTTAAGCTTTTGCTCGATAGGGTTACAACGCGCTTTCAAAAAGTGTAATATATGGTAAATTCATGATTATATTGTATTTGCTGTGTGTTAATCACTCATAGTGTTCATTGGGAGTGAACACATTGAAATACAATGTGATTGAAATGACGGTGGCCAAATCAACTTATTGCCGAAATGCTAATCACGGTGCATCATGTTCAGCTGCCCACTAGTTAATTTCACCAGTTACCAAAACCACCGTGATGACCAGTACTTGTGGGGTAAAATGTAGAACTTTTGTTTCTGTATATTGTTAATTGACGCGTGCATATCTATGTTCTACATACATTAATAACACATACACACAACATACACACACACATATATGTAATATATATATATATATATTATATATATATATATATTATAATATATATATATATATATATCTGTGGCAGGTTGACCTCCAGGGTACCGGATTTTAAAGAAGGACGAGAAGGATAAGGGCGAAACACGTCTCCATTGTAGTTCACTATATTTCGGACTTGCTTAGTCCATCTTCAGGTATACATCAATTCCACCTTTAAAGAACATGAAATTCTATTTTAATGATTTTTTTTTATTAAAATATAATTTTATGTTCTTTAGTGGTGGATATGATGTATACCTGAAGATGGACTAAGACAGTCCGAAATATAGTGAACTACAATGGAGACGTGTTTCGCCCTTATCCTTCTCTTCATCTTTATATATATATATATATATATATATATATATATTATATATATATATATATATATATATATATAATATATATATATAATATTATATATAAATATATATATATATATATATATTATATATATATATATATATATATATATTATAAAAATGTACAGTATATTTATGTATAAATATATATATATATATAATATATATATATATATATATATATATATATATATATATATATAGGAAATCAGAAAGCAGTAGGAAGACTGCGTAAACCAGTGGAAAATAATTATACAATAAGCAAGACTATGGTAGCATGGAAAAACTCACAAGGTTTAGTTTTAAATGCAATAAGAACGCAATATAAAACAGTTAACATATTGTATCCCCCAAGTGGTTGTCAAAGGTCATGCAAAGACAAAAATACCATGACTGGAGCGGTTTGAATCGACTCAAGTTCTATGGGAAATAATGGGGATCTGAGTATTATTGAAAGAATTAAATTAAAATATGCAGCCACAATATAATTGCCAAATGCATTTCTCCACTTCAGTGGATCACCAGTGGCGTAAAATGCAGGACTGTGGTTGGTGGCAGTGATCCCTGTGATAAGCAATCTCCGTTAAGTGCCAGTTATACAGTCATTAGTGGTAATTGGTACTTGACAAGTCAAAATTCAACTCCACCACTCTTTGACGTAATTCTGACGGATAGCAACAACAGATGGCGTTAGCGTCAAGTAGGCCTTAGGGCAAGCTCAAGGCATTTAATGCAAAGAGTCAGGTTCCTAACCCCTTATTGACTCCTGGTACACGAAGTACAAACTTGCATTCTCGGTCGTTTGTAGACAAGGACAATTGGGTTTGCCATTGTTATAATTGACTTTCTATTCAAATACATTTATATACAAGGTTGGAGTAGAAGGAAGGGTTATGTATTCAATGGTATACAATTGTTGTGTAGTATTTATTAAGAGCTAGTTTCTAATTTTACCTGGAATATGTTAAAAGCCGAACTAGTGATCAGCTTGCAAAACAACAAGACAACAGCGGCTGGATTTGTGAATGACAAATAAGTGTTTGTTGTGCTCTAAGCCAATCAGTAATCTTCCATTCTTCCACTGGCATGGTCTGAAAGTATTGTTGCTGTGACATATGCAATATTGATTGATCATTTCAAGTAAATCAGCTGGTAAATAATTATTTACTCTGGTTCTGGACACACATCAACTTGTTCCCTGACCTTTTCGCTATCATATAACGATTGATTCTTTATATAACTTGAATAAGCAAGCCATAACCAACCAACCTACCAACCAACCTATTTTAAATTGAGATATACCTATGCTTATCCTCTTATTCCGACAGTAATATTAAGAAATCATGAAAGAAAGGGTCGATGATGTAATTTCCCTGAATATTGATTTGCGTGTCATTCATAGGGAAATTGAAGAACCTAATTAATCTAGTTTGGGATAAGGTAGGATAGTTGTCCTCACCGATGATGAATGGATCAATTTTATGTTATATCGAGTGGAAGAATGAAATACACTATATATTAATCACAAAACAGGGTTAAATAATAAAGTATATTGAGTATGCCGTTTTGAAGTCCTTGATTTGTATATACAGCTAAGGCCATATGGTTAGCGTGCATTATTGCATGGAGTCCAATTTTTTAAATACTCAAATAAAAATTAATGCATCTATTTAATTTATTTTAGTTGGTGACGTGAGCTAAAACAATGGTTTTATGTTCGTTTACAGTATAATATATATTTAGTTCGTTCATGTCAGAGAACATTACTATTGAGTACTGCTACGACTGAGGTTTAAATATATCAGGGCTCTTATTCATTGGACTAGTAATGGCATAAATGCTACAACGGAAAGCGCTAGATCCAACCTCTGATGTATATTCCCAGTGAACAAAGAACACAAATACTCTCCAGAGTTCTATATGCAATAATAGGTTATTAAACTCTCATTAAATGTGCGTCTACTCTAGGCTTAATGTTATGTGAAAACAGCCTGTTACTACCTATAACCGACGGTGCTTGGTTATGGTATGCAAAGTAAGGTGGTAAGAGAAGTTACAGCTTAAGTTACTTTAATCAATAAATGTCAAGCACTCCTGCATGAAAGAAAGTGCAATAAAGTCCTTCAACACCAACAAGGAATCTTCTTTAAATGTTAGATGCTATCAAGATGCTCGAATCGGAAATGGAACCCAAAGAGGCAGGCAGCGGAACAATGCTCGTGCAGGCTATGCACACCAAAAAGGCAGGAGATATAATGCAGTCGGAGCCAAGAATATCCTAAACACCACAACAATAATAATAATCGCCACGACAATGCAGTATTCCTATCAACAAAAAGAGCCTAAGTCGTTTGTGTCTCAATACATCAAACTAGGCTGCGAAATGCTTGTATAATCATAAACGGGTATGCATAATAAGAGTAATTGGGTTAATATACTTAATGTCTACTATGACTGATAAAGTCTAGCTAGAGTCAATGATACGAGATACTGGTGCGCATGGCATGCCGCATAGCCTAGTGCAAATCTCAAGTCTGTGCGTCAAATATTACGTTATAATGAAGGGTAGCTCTCTTGAGAAACCTTAATACCGAAGTATTAAGCGTTCTCCTGGCGTACCTCAAAGACAAACGAGCTTAGAACAGTGCAGAATGGTATAGGCAAAAAGTCCTCATTCGTGCATGCTCCACTCTCAATGGAACACAGACTAGAACTTACCCAATCAACTCCAGTTCTCAGGTATGTCGTGCAGCTTTTAACTAAAGCCAGCACCCATCGGAAAACAATACCCTAATAGTATCAGTCTCCTAGTCTAGCATTATCCTAATCCAGCAGAATACTAATAATTATAGGAAGCGGTACTGAACAATATGAATGCCAACCAAATGCTTCGTGATCAACTTATCTTAACAACTAACATACATGGGTTATATAAGACCTTAACGCACAATACAACTGGCCACCATGAAGCTGATTATGCAGAGTTAACCAGAGGGGGTATAATATTAATAAAAGGTGGTGAAAGATATGGAAAATGAGAGAGATAGGCAGAGGAAAAGGTTCTCAGGTGCAGAGAGGGGGACAGATATCAAAGGGTTTAAGAGGGATGCATTCTAGAAACCAGATCTGAGGGAGAGAGTGGCAAGAGAGCTGTATATATACTAGCACTACCTCGCACCGCGTAGGCAAATCGGTAACAATTCCTTCAGCCAATGCCAAAGAAGCCCAGCCAAACATGACGTCACCCAAGCATGGTAAAAAACTCCTCCAACCAATCCCAAGAGGCCAGCCAGCCGTGACGTCATCGAGCATGGCAAAAAACACTGCGCGCCTCCTCCCACTCTGTTCTACTCTCTCTCTCTCTCTCTCTCTCTCTCTCTCTCAAATCCTATCATTACTACTTAATGATAAAACATATACTTTGCAATTAAATATATAAAGCCTTGACATGGGCGGAAAACAAAGTGTCTTTCTGGACTGCCCATGACATGAGCTTTCATATGAAATAAAGCACACAATAATACATCAACTGTAGTCACATCCACTGCCCTGGCGATCCTAGCGAGTCACTGTAGGACAAGCCCATGCGGTTCTAACTGAGTGGTTAACGTCACACCCCCCCCCCAAGATTTTTCTCAGAGGCCCAAAAGCTCAAAAAAAAATCTGATGGTTAGAACCCATGCTATATCTCTACTTCCCATCACCCAGCGGCAGTAAAATATCTGGCACAGGTTCTCAACAATACATACTGAAAAAATTCAAACTATCAAAGAAAAGTGTTTTTATTTGATTTTTATGTTTTTTAATTTGTTTATTTCGGCTGCACTATAGGGGCAAGCCTAGTTTTTTTCTTCTATACCAAACGCTCAACTCCTGCTTTACGACCCAAAACGCTGGGCGACAACCGCGAGCCAACAAGCACCAAGCGCAAAATACTATTCAAACTAAAGCAGGAGGCTACCCGTGTGTCAATCTACCCAGGATCATATACCCTTGAAAGACAATCTGGCAACCACGTTGTCACAAACCGGCAATTTAGCGTATGTCCAGGTTATACACCAATAACCTTAGTGACCACCTGGTCAGCCTCATATTCCGATTGTGAAACTGGTCCAAGAACTTGAGAGGGTGATGATCAATGTAAACTACAACGACCGGGACCATAGGCTGGAACATAGACCTCGAAATGCCTCAGTGCAAGCACACAACTGCCAGCAGCTCCCTCTCGACAACAGAGCAGCTTCCCTGGGCTGAATTGAACTTCTCCGAGCAGAAACTAACAGGATGTTCCAGCCCATCATCGTCCTTTTTCATAAGGACAGCACCAGCCCCCACACCACTAGCATCCATTGCTAGTTGGAAATGTAGGCTAAAGTCAGGGGCCCTGAGGATCGGGTGAGAGTGCACAACAGGTGTTTTACTACTCTAAACGCCTTCTCACACTCAGGCGCCCTTTTGACTTTCTTATCCTTCCAGTTATCCTCCACCTGAGCTTGACTGTCCTGTTCTCCTTCTCCACCTTGACTGCTAAACGTCATCACAGGCACAGTGAGAGGCTCAGGGGGGTGCCTCACATACTCCTTCATGAGATTAACGTGACATAACTGATTGCGCTTACGTCTGTCTGGAGCGGCACACAAGCAATCCAAGGTCCGATAGCCTCTCAACCACCCTATAAGGACCAGTGTACTTCGCGGATAAGGGATGACCTACAAGGGGCAGTAGAATCAACACCTGACACCACGTGAAACTCCCTGAGTTTAACCTTGAGATCGTACCTGTCCTTCATGAGGCCTGAGAGCTAGTCAAATTACGGCCAGCCAACTCCAGACTGCGCAACATCCGTTCTCGACTGTCGAGGACATACTTGAGCATAGAACAAGGATTTTCTGCGCCCTCCCATATTTCTTTAACCATATGGAGAGGCCCTCTGACACGGTGTCCAAAGACGAGCTCATTAGGGCTGAATCCCAAACTTTCCCCAGGTACCTCCCGTGCAGCAAATAAAACATATGGCAGGCCAAGATCCCAACCTTTCCCACTCTCAAAGCAACAACAACGAAGCACAGATTTCAAGGCTGAGTGCCATCGCCTCCAATACACCCTGGCTCTCCGGATGATACGCAGATGACAACAACCGTAACAATCCCATGCTGCGGCATTGCTTGAACAAAGAGGTTAGAAGTGAAGTTGGATCCTTGGTCTGACTGAATCCCCTGCGGGTAACCATACCGGGAAAAAATACACTAGCAAGTTTCGGACCACCATCTTCGCTGACCCATTTCTCATAGGGTACGCGTCAGGGTACCTTGTTGCTACATCTCCCGACTGTGCATCACTGTCCTCTTCCAACTCGACAGCACCAGGTACCACATTCAAGAACCTCCGGGTCTTCTAATTGCAATTTACGAATGTCCGAAGGAGCAAGCTTATCTAAGTGTTTGCGAAACAACTCCTGCCCCCCTCCTACATTGAATTTAGCCTCCCGTTGCTCTCTCTCTGTGTATCGTTGCTGTCTCTTCGTCTTTTTAAGCCCATCCTCTGCCTTCTTAGTAACAGTTAATGGGTCTTCTCCAGACTCGAAAATCGGTCCTAATAATGAGTCCCCGAGAATGTCCGTTGATACTAAACTCTCAACCGCATTAACTTTCAACCCCTTCTTGGTACCTTTCCTCCGCTTGTCTAAAGACTGTTGACCAGAATGCGACTCCCTGGATGCAAGAGATCTGGTGACAACACACGCCATAGGTTGCACCGGACACTTCTCAACCCACTCCTGCTCCTCCCTACTCACGTCGGCCGGCTTCTCGGCAACGACCAAGGGTGGAGCCTCAGAAGTAGGCCCCGCAAAGTCGTTGCCGAGAAGGAGGTCGACGCCCCCAATAGGTAACTTCTCCACAATTCCTACATCCAGGTCACGAGTCACACCATCAACTTCCATCTTCATTCTTACAAGCGGGTATGACCTTGTTGCATTAACCCCCTGAACCACAACCACCCACGCCGTATTTACAGGTTTACCAGTGAAATTCCTCAACAATGTTTGCGATGCCCCAGTGTCACGCAAAATTCTCACCTCATGTCTTCTACCCCCCCCACTCCACACAACCGAGTCCCCTGTGGTCACTAAAGGCATCACGGACAGGGAATAAGCCTTCCGGATCCTTCTGCACTGGCAGTGTATTTACCTCGGAAGAATTGCCTCTAACAAACTCCGATGTCCTCTTGAACACTCCAATGCTGTGAGCAAAAGACACGGCTGCCAGAGGAGGTCGACTAGGGCACTCATTTGCCTTATGACCCTCCTGGTGGCACTTAAAACACAAATTTCGGTTTCGGCTTATACTGTGATGTAAAAAGCCCCTGACTTTTCTCATACGGCGTGGTGTTAGGTTTGGATTCAGTTTTAGTGTCCTTGCTCTTTTGTTTAAATGTGTCATTGCTACGGGGAGGGGGAGGATAACGGTCCCTAGCACTTGCATCGTACTTCTGTGAGGACCCGCAACCCCGAATCAATGACAGCCGTCGATCAGCCATTTCTGCTGCTTCGACTAGAGTTCTTGGGTTTTTCTCCATTAAGTTCGAAGTTAGATCACCGCCCGTGCTCTTAAAGAACTGCTCCAACATCATTAACTGCTTAACTCCATCAAATGTTGTTACCTTCTCAGATCGGAGCTAGTTCCCCATAGCATCGGACAAGTCCCGGGCGTGTTCCAAAAAGGTGCTATCTCTTCCCTTGGTTACACCCCGGAACTTCAAACGGTACGTTTCTGGTTGCAGTTCGTAAGCCCTCAGGACAGCCTCCTTGAGATCCTCATACACAATACATGACTCCAAAGGCAATGCATCGTAGGCTTTAAGACCCTTGCCTATTAATCTAGAGGATACAAGTGCTGCCCATTTATTCTCTGGCCACTGGTGTTCCTGGCACTTCTTCTCAAAGCGTGCGAAAAATTCTGTTACACCACTCTCATCAAACACCGGAACCAGTTTCAATAAGTGCGAGAGAGATTGATCATGAACACGGTTACCAGCCCCAAGTCGCTGTCCTGTTGTCTTTACTCGCAACTTCTCTACGTCCATGTCGGCACAGTACCTAGTCGACTCTAAATCAGCTTGGATTTTTGCTAGCTCTATGTCCTGCTGACTGATAGTTTTTCTCTTTTCTATCTTGGCTCTCTCTTCTATCTTGGCTAATTCTATTTGCTGCTCAGATACCCTGATAGCCTTTCTCTCTTCGATATTAGCTGATTCTAATTGCTGCTGAAGCTCACATGCCCTTTGTTGCTGCTGAAGCTTAGCTAATTCGAGCTGATACAATAATTCTGGAGTTAACCCTGGAGGAGGTGAAGGTGCTACAATGTTTGAAATTACCGGTGGTCCCCCCAGGGGCAACCCACCCTGCCAGTCACCACCCAACTGTGGAAGCGTACCCGGGGTCGGCAAACCACTGGGATGGCTGGGAGTCGAGTGTAGGGGAAGCATGGCCGAAGGGCTCTGAGCACTCAACCCATCTCGCTCACCAGTCACCCTGCCCAGTACACACGTTATCAAGTTATCCCTGGTCATGCTGCTAGTACCCGCATGACCAATAGCTGTGGCCAGGCATTGAAGACCGTACCGATCCATACCCTCCAACCGCTCGGCAGTAACAGGCCATTGCAAAAATATCCTAGCATCCTCCTCACAGTTCACCTGATTGACCATTTCATCATGCTGCTGTTCCTCAGTTTCGACATTACGTACTGTGTCTCCATTCTCCTCTGATCCGGTATAAGACATGATGCTCACAAAAATTTCCCACCTCAATATTCAGAAAAGAAGCACCCCAAACTCTTATACCTCAATATACACACAAAAATTCTCGGAAATACTCAAGGGCTATTCTATGTTGCAATTTTTTTTTTATTCTTGCTGATCCCCGCAAAATATTCCCCAAAACAACAAATGTTCCCTGCTAATAAATGTAGGTTCACCAAATCCTAGGTAAGGTCGCCATTTGTTACGACTGAAGTTTAAATATATCAGGGCTCTTATTCATTGGACTAGTAATGGCATAAATGCTACAACGGAAAGCGCTAGATCCAACCTCTGATGTATATTCCCAGTGAACAAAGAACACAAATACTCTCCAGAGTTCTATATGCAATAATAGGTTATTAAACTCTCAATAAATGTGCGTCTACTCTTGGCTTAATGTTATGTGAAAATAGCCTATTACTACCTATAACCGACGGTGCTTGGTTATGGTATGCAAAGTAAGGTGGTAAGAGAAGTTACAGCTTACGTTACTTTAATCAATAAATGTCAGGCACTCCTGCATGAAAGAAAGTGCACTAAAGTCCTTCAACACTAACAAGGAATCTTCTTTAAATGTTAGATGCTATAAAGATGCTCGCATCGGAAATGGAACTCAAAAAGGCAGGCAGCGGAACAATGCTCGTGCAGGCTAGAACACAAAAAGGCAGTAGATATAATGCAGTCGGAGCCAAGAATATCCTAAACGCCACAACAATAATAATAATCGCCATGACAATGCAGTATTCCTATCAACAAAAAGAGCCTAAGTCATTTGTGTCTCAATACATCAAACTCGGCTGCGAAATGCTTGTGTAATCATAAACGGGTATGCATAATAAGAGTAATTGGGTTAATATACTTGATGTCTACTATGACTGATAAAGTCTAGCTAGAGTCAATGATACAAGATACTGGTGCGCATGGCATGCCGCATAGCCTAGTGCAAATCTCGAGTCTGTGGGTCAAATATTACGTTATAATGAAGGGTAGCTCTCTTGAGAAACCTTGATACCGAAGTATTAAGCGTTCTCCTGGCGTACCTCAAAGACAAACAACGAGCTTAGAACAGTGCAGAATGGTATAGGCAAAAAGCCCTCATTCGTGCATGCTCCACTCTCAATGGCACACAGACTAGAACTTACCCAATCAACTCCAGTTCTCAGGTATGTCGTGCAGCTTTTAACTAAAGCCCGCACCCATTGGAAACAATACCTTATAGTATCAGACTCCTAGTCTAGCATTATCTAATCCAGCAGAACACTAATAATTATAGGAAGCGGTACTGAACAATATGAATGCCAACCAATGCTTCGTGATCAACTTATCTTAACAACTAACATACATGGGTTATATAAGACCTTAACCCTTTCACGCATTTATGACGCAGAGGTTGCCAGATTAGCAATAAGAAATAGAGTTCTCTCACTCTTATAATTACCTCTCCAAAATTAGTTTTCTGCCCACAGCTAACTCAAAGACAACTGCAGAGGTTGAAGTAACTAAACTAAAGGTTTTTAAATACCCCTGATGGTAACAAAGGCTTTAAAGTATCCCCAATAGGCTCAAAATTGCGTCATATGTCGGAGAGGGTTAACGCACAATACAACTGGCCACCATGAAGCTGATTATGCAGAGTTAACCAGATGGGGTATAATATTAATAAAAGGTGGTGAAAGATATGGAAAATGAGAGAGATAGGCAGAGGAAAAGGTTCTCAGGTGCAGAGAGGGGGACAGATATCAAAGGGATAAGAGGGATGCGTTCTAGAAACCAGATCTGAGGGAGAGAGTGGCAAGAGAGATGTATATATACTAGCACTAGCTCGCACCGCGTAGGCAAAGCGGTAACAATTCCTTCAGCCAATGCCAAAGAAGCCAGCCAAACATGACGTCACCAAGCATGGTAAAAAACTCCTCCAACCAATCCCCAAGAGGCCAGCCAGCCGTGACGTCATCGAGCATGGCAAAAAACACTGCGCGCCTCCTCCCACTCTGTTCTACTCTCTCTCTCTCTCACTCTCTCTCTCTCAAATCCTATCATTACTACTTAATGATAAAACATATACTTTGCAATTAAATATATAAAGCCTTGACATGGGCGAAAACAAAGAGCCTTTCTGGACTGCCCATGACACGAGCTTTCATATGAAATAAAGCACACAATAATACATCAACTGTAGCCACATCCACTGCCCTGGCGATCCTAGCGAGTCACTGTAGGACAAGCCATGCGGTTCTAACGGAGTGGTTAACGTCACAGTACATAGATATAACAGGAGTAATTAGAGGCTACATAATGTAGGTCTTGCCATTACGTCAAATTTGGGATTAATATACAGTACTGTGGAGTACACTAACATGGATGAATGAAAGAAGTCCGATCCCGTAGATATGTTCAATTATTATGTTCCTTCCAACAACCAACCATACTCCTAAAATCGATTAATGAAATTTACAAACACATGTGGCAGTCCGTGGACTCGAACCCAGTAATTAGTTCTGGATATCAACAACAGATGGCGTTATTTTGTGGTGGCATTTGGCAACCTTTAGGAGCACGATTTTATTAGTACATTAGATAGACGGTTTCCCATCACCTGACATGTAAATAAACTCTGGTGATAAGGCAGTAAGTGTTACTTCTGCCCTCTAATGTCCTGAGGTGGCATTATTTTGGTTCAAATGGTTTTAGAGATGGTTTGGGAACATGGCTTCATTTGATCAATAACCCACGAAGATTCAGTATAGTATTTATTCAGCCGTGTTCGTAAATTTGAGTCTTATAATTTATGAGGTTGGGATTCGTTCGGAATGAAGTTTCAAATTTGCCATATTTCATATTTAGCCATACCAAACCATTACGGAATCGTCTCGGTGAATTTGTCTTATTAGACGAGAATTTCAACTGGGAAGATCTCTATCTAGATTGGGTTCAAACTAATATACGTTATGCAATATTTGTATTGGGGAAGGGTATTATATATCTCAACGAGTCAATGTTGTAGGAATTGTTCAGTTCTTATAAAAGTAGCATAATATTATGTTAATAGTTTTGATTCTCACACATTGGCCCATATCTAGAAGGGTGAAATTCACTTGGAATAATATTGCAGACTAATTTATAATCGTGTCTTACAGAAACATTCATGGAATCCTCCCAATGTATCTGTCTTATTAGGCGAAAATTTCAACTGGGAAGGTCTCGATTAAGTTCGGGTTGAAATATTTTAATGAATTGTTTTAATGATTTAAGATTCGTTTTCCTTTTCTATTGTTTCATCGTCTTGTTTTACTTTGTAGAATGGCATTATGTTAAAAATATATTTGCTAGTATTTTTATTGCTATTACTACCATTACCATTACAAACAGATATAAGTTTGTTAACGAAAAGGCCTCCTATTTTGTTTATAGATATTCTTGACCTTAAGTTATAGGTTTTCCGATACATATTTCATCACACCCTTCACATATTATTACATATACGCAGTTTCTAGTATTACAGTTCATGTTTGCATTTATTCTCAACGTGTAGTCATTGCATTTAAATGTGTTACCTTCAATTATATTTAGACATAATTTGCATTGCTTACTAGTACATTTTTGCACTTCAAAGTCACTGGAGTCATTACATTTTTTATTCGTTCGCATTTTTTGGAGAAACTCAAAGGTGTGTTTTATTGTCCGATTGGTTAGGATTGTATGTGGAACTATACCATATATATATAATTTCGTTATTCTCTGTTTGGTGTGGACGTCTGAGTTCCCTAATTGGATTTTTAAAGCCTTTTCAATGCCATTTTCTATTAAAAAATCTGAGTAATGACATTCTTTTAGAAAACTAGACACTTTTGTTAAGCAACTATTTCTCGATTCCGACTTGGAAACAAATGTGCAGATCCTTCTCGCCAGGTTATAAGGAATATTATATTTAATATGCCTGGGGTGATTGGAATGAAAAATTTAAATATTGGTGCAAGTCAGTTGGTTTGTAAACAAAAATTGTGCACTGTGTTATTATCTTTGATAATCTTTAAGTCTAAGAAAGTTGCTTCATTGCCGAATTGGTCACGCTTAAATGTTAGGCGATCGTCTAATGTTTGCATTTTTTCTTCCATTTGGGATATGTTTCCTCTTTCCAGATTCCATATGCACAGAATATCAATATATCTAAAGTATGTTTTCTTTATGTTTGCTGCAATATTCTTAGAGAGTTTAGTTGCCAAGTGTTCATATAGTTTTACTTCCAAGAACCCTACAACCAGTGTGGCATAAGCAGGTGCATGTTTTGTTCCCATTGCCGTTCCTAGAATGTTTAATTATTGGAATTGAATTGGAAGGTGCTATTTTCCAGGATAAGTTTGCATCCTGCGATACAAATTCAGATATGAAAAGTGCATCTAAATAATTATGTGGGGTATTTTGTTAGCCAATAATGTAAGGCTTGGAAGCCCAGGTCGTGTTTAATATTACATCAAAAGTTAAGAAGACTTCCAAGTTGGTAAGTGAGGTCGGAAGTTTATTAAGTAAATCACTTGAGTCTCTTATATAGGAATCTACTATTTTTACGAATGGTTTTAATAAAATGTCTAGGATATGGATTAGGCGGTGGGTGGGTTATGCTGGACCTGCTAGTATGGGTCTTAACACTAAGTCTGATGTAGTTATATTGTTGTATAATTTCATGTTTAATTTGTTCAGAATTGTGTATTTTTGGCAGTCCATAAACATTGCTTGTTTTTCAATCAAATTTTGTAATATATGATATATCCTTTTTAGTTAATTGATTTTTGTATTGTGAGGTTAATTTCATAATTGTATTTATAATAGTTAAGTCATTGTTCATTGGAAGCTTAGTGTAGGTGTCACTGTCAATTATTTTACGATTGTAAATTTGTTATTCAGAAGAACAATTCTTAATCCTTTATCAGCCTCATTTATAACTATTTCACTATTATTTTTGTTATGTTGTGGATAGCCTTTCTTTCATTCTGAGAGTTATTTACATTATATTTTTGTTTCACCGAAGTTGGTTGACTTTGTATGAAGGTAATAGCCACATTTAGTTAGTTGTTTCTTCCTTTATTTGACCGTGGAGCACTCCTACACATGTGCCCCCCCCCCCCCCCCCCCTTTACCCTCCCTCCTCAATTATCAAGTATTTTCTCTATTATTCCCGATATATATCGAGTATTTTCGTGGGAGGACGGGTCCACTCCTTGTCTCTCAGTATGATCCGAGACAAGACAGAGGGAGGGTGTTTGTCTCTCACCAGTCAAGGTCAGATTACGACCGCGGGGCTAAAATATACGATTTTCACCAGCCAATTGCTGTTACCACTTGTTTTATTACTTTCCAATGTTCATATGTTCATATTAAAAGTAAGATAGGTTCGTATGGTTAAGTATTAATTATATATATGGTAAATTCACGATTTTAGTTAGGATTGAATCAGAATACCTTCGCATGGCGGGCACTTTCAAATACCATAGCTTAGCAGCTGCCGATTTTTTTTTTTTTTTTCTATATTCCAACTACTCCCTCTCGGGCATAGGCTGAGAGCCTGTACATTCCACCGCTCAACACAGTGAAGCCCGTGAGGTCTTGTTCCAGTCTGGGGAGTGAGACATGTGAAGCATCCATCATGGCTCGAAGCAGCTCCATCTCTGAAGCGGCTGGTTGCTTTGCTCAAGCGCTTCACCGTCTCATCCTCCAGACTCAGACCCTCACTCTTAGAACGCCACCTATTGAGCAGTGAATTCACTAGGCATTGTCCCCCTGTAACATATTTTGAATATGGGAATATTCATACAGTGTTATTTAATCAGGGAACAATGAGGGTATTTTTTTTGGCATTTCGGTGGGCTTTGTGGTAATGCACTGATACTAGGTACAGCACAAATTCAATCCCAATAATATCTTCCCATTGACATATCGGGATTTGAACCCGGGTCCATTGGATTACCAACCCAGTGGCATGACCACTCCACCACACCTATGGTAAATATGACGATTTTCGTTAGAATTGAACCAAATACCTTTGCATGGCGGTACCCTTTGAACTACCATAGCTTTGCCGTTTAAAGGTTAAGCAATTTTCCTATCATTATTGTTTCGACTGACGTTCTTGGACTAACAGACAATTGAATACTCGGCACCTCCACAACAGAACAGAGCTCATTCGCAAATTTCAGGCTCTCTGGTGACCAAAGGTGCAGACAATCCCCCAACTGGTTCCGTTATACACAAACAATGCGAGCAACTGGAAACCCTAGTTGTGGTGAAAAGATATCTTGAGCCACAAGTATCATCACAACTCAGTACCGAAATAGCAATATTGAGGAAGATCCTTTCTAAGCTGCACAAATAAGAGAAAGCTCTGATTTAATTTACATAAAAACAATTACGGTAAGACATGCCAACAATGAATGCTAAAATATTGAAGCAAGTATCAAGCATAAACAAATAAATCAAATATCAAACAAACACCTATCAACCACCACCCACCTAACTATCCTAACAATCATTGAGGCGTCCTAAGCCGACTTCAACTCAACGGGATTTTATAGTTGTGACAGTGCTAGTGTTTAGAGAGGAAATAATACCCAGGTAGGCAGCCATGGCCTACCTGCGATGTACTCTAGCACAAATATAAAACGCCAATATCTATTGTGTTCAGACTATTAGTGTGCCTGAGCCAAAGTAATCCTCCCTGTAACTGAAGACTAATGAAGTCCTCCACCCTCTACTTCGAACCAGGCACACCAATAGTCTGGACCCTAGCTAACCCAATGCACATGAAATAAATAAGGATCGGCTGGGATCAACATAAGCCATTGCAGGAATAATAAGAAAATTATGAAGAGTACTAGATCTAGCTATTATGCCAGCGAGGAATAATCCTCTTACCCCTCCACCAATACCAAAGTATACTGGCCACCACGCCTTAACAAGGCCAAGGTTTGCGGCTCTACTAAAACTAGCTAAAAACAGAAGGGAAGAAACATATGTGGAAAACACAATACATATGCAGTCACAATACGAGGGACAAACAAGCCACACACACCCCTTAAGCCGTTATCACACGAGCGCTTTTGCACTCAACATTTATCCTCAGCACTGATCTGGCAGCTTTTGAGGTCAACATTTATAATATTTCGTCTACCTAAATTCATCTATCATCAGTCTGGTTTCCGATACCGTTGCATAATCGATTGATAATCGAATGTTGACTATAAAAACTCTCGTGTGACACCGGCCTTAGAATCCGTCTGATGTTACATTAAAATGCCAATGAATAAATAGATGCCAATACAAAAATAATTACATTAACAATAGAGAAGCGAGAGATAGAAGTTTCTCGCTCTAGCTAAATGCGGACTGACATTCGTACAGCCGGAATTTTCCAAGACCAACAACATATGACGCAACTTGTAGCCAACCTGGCTGATGGTTCTTTATATAATGTAATTCTTACTTAAATAATGCAATATATGACAAGCAGAATCACATAGGATTAAGCAACTAAATACTAAACAATTATACCATGCATAAGACCATATACGCATTGTGTCAGTATACCAGAAATCCCCAATATATAAAAATGGGTAACATAATTTAGTGTGAAATAGGCAAACGCTTGCAGACGACAACCCGACTTTTCAGAGAACGGGAAAACCAAAGAGACCATCTAATTGAACAAAATCAGATGTTTCTGGACAACATGAAAACATACGGTTTTATAATGATAATATCGATCACTACTTCACGACGTATTGAAATTACCGCAAAGTGGTATAATATTCACCAAGGCAACATAATAATTGATGTACATTAATGAACACAATTAAACTTACGATGGTTATGCTAAGCCAAAATTAATACATTGTAATTACACAGCAATATATAGGATAGGAAGGCCAACAATATAGGCAGGATTAATATTTATCAAAAACATTTTAGGAAAGATAGAAAATAAATCTGAGCGCCAGCAGTGTTGAGTGGATATCGCAGCACAGTAGAGGAAGGATCACCTGTCCCCTGTGATAGGAGAGAGAGAGAGAGAGAGAGAGAGAGAGAGAGAGAGAGGGGGGGGTGGGGGAGGGGGTTAAAGGGGAGTGAAGGAGATAATTAACTCCCTTGATTCCGGCCGAGATACTTCAATTAGTAGCAGTCTCCCTTTACTCACTCTGTTTTTCTATACTACCGTCCTATTAATCCTGACACACTATATGGTCAAACTATTAGGTCAAAGGTATCTATTGTAATATCCCTCAGGTTATATATTTGATAAATCTACAGTTATACTACCCCTATTTTGTCGCTATTCTGTTGGTACTAATGGGTTAATATTATTAGTAGTAGACTTAGTATGGTTTGATGATGCGCGGAAATGTATATTTGACTTGAAATAGATACATTGAAGTATTACAAACCTTCGCGAACCCATAAACAGGGAACGTGAGCTGGGTTTAGACCGTCGCACACCCATAAACAGGGAACATGAGCTGGGTTTAGACCGGTCGCGAGACAGGTTAGTTTTCGGTTAGGTTAGGTTAAGTTAGGTTAGGTTATGCTAATGTTAAAAATACTAAAATGTGACGGTCCTCGGTATTAAACAACACTGTATATCAAATAAAAAATAAAAAACAACAACAAATTACCTGAAAAACTCTTTATCTGGTTGGTGATAAATTTTTATCAAAATACTTTTTTCCCAGTTTCCGCATCTGCTGAACCATCCAAAAACACGCTAAAAGGCGTGTTTTGAAGGGGAGAGGTGGTAGGGTGTAGTGGGGGAGGGGTAGTATAACTGTAGATTTACCATATATTTTATTGAAAGTGTCATATTTAGCGATGCCCTTATTGTTTAATATCAATTTAAATACACAAACACACATATATATATATATATATATATATATATATATATATATATACATATCTTACATTTCGTTAGTTTTTGCACATGGAAATGTTGGAGATCTGAGTATACAGTTTATCTACGTAAGCATCACACTTTGTGACTACGAGACTAATGCATACTGTACATACATACAATGGTTTAGCATAATTGTTTCCATTACATGCATTGTAACGGCTCAGACGGTTGTCCTTAGATTGAGCTGTTCTTAACCTAGTTACTGTACAGTACAGTGCTTATTCTACCTTAACTAAGAGTTCAAATGCGACCTTTGCCCAGAGTGTGATATCAGCGTTTAGTTTGAACTTTTTTGAAAGAGGAAACAGGATTATGGCACGTAATTCCCAAATATTGATAGCCTATTATCTCCATACTAAACTGAGAATACTTAGCTTCACAATCTGCATTCATTCATATTTGTTATATTTATAATAGAGCCTACACTTAACCTCTAAGAAACTATTATTTCTACTCAATCTAGACAATTATTGGACACGATTTGCTCACTTACGTCATCACTGCTTCTTGTAGTTAATTGTTGTTCACTTCCAAATAACGTTCAGGGCATCACCATTAAACTTTGATCAAAATAATAAGTAATCCCATAATATGTAATATTTGGACAAATATTATATATTGGCATACATAGTATACTAGTAACGATAGTATAAAATCGATAGTTGAGCTAGATGTCGAAGCTTGTATTAAATTATATAAAATAATACATAACGCAAACTTTTAGGGTTATTCACGACACAAGGAGTAGCCGTAACTCAGTTTATTCAGGTTTCGACCTACAAGAAAAGAAACTCATTGTAACCAAATACAAGTATAAAAACTGCAATTATATATATCCCAAATACATATGATATAATCCCTTGCCAAACTATCTTCCCATACGCTTTAATATACCAATCCATTGATTTAACTTGGCTCTGAAGGCTACATATACTGTAAACTTCATGCTTAGTTAACCCTCTCCCCCACCCCCACGGGCTGGCCTTCTAAATGACGGCACTCCGATCCGATCCGGGTGATATGGACAATAAAAGGTTGTATGTAAACATAGGCCTATTTTTGTTATTTTAACTGCTAGAGAATTCACACACATTTCAAATGTAGCCCTATTTTGTATCTGTAGATTGGCGTTGAGTAGAGCTCTCTAGGTCAACTGGTTCAGGTGTGATGACAATTTCCGTGGAGAGAGTTTTGGCTGTTTTTTCGCGAATTTATCAATATCGGACACTTTGGGAGACTAATGTTCACTCTAACTGGTAATGGCGGACAAGGCCGGACTTCTCTTCTTGTTGTTAATGCTTGGCGGCGCTCCGATTGGGTTTGTTTACAAACATTTCGCCGCGCGGCTTTCAAAGCACGCTTAAGGAAGCTTTCAAGCTTACAGAATTTAAAAGGACACCTGGGCTCCGGGTCTTCGCAAGGTGTGTCCTTTTAAAATGACACCCGTGCAGGAAGGGTTAATCCAAAATCTCTCTAAGCAATTGACCGTACCAAGAATTCACCCGAGACCCTTGGTGGACGCTTCCGGAGTAGCGCTAGAACTACGACTGTCGACATCAACAATACCCAACACCTAGGATATGCACAGTTTATCTCGATGTTTTGGAGTCTACATGTTTTCATATTACAGAGTACGACTACACCAAGTGCTTATAAAGCACAGTAATAAAGGGAAAGTCCATGTACAGCTGATAATGACTACAAACATAATTATAAGCTAATTAATTATATTCATCGCTAAATAGGCGCGAAAATACTTACTGACTTTGTATTATAAATATAAGTTATTTATGAATATGTGTGATTTTAAAATATATAAAACAGTATGCATAGTCCAAAGTATATGTCAGCTACAGAAATTTCGACTAACTTCTTATAATAAAGAATTGTTGAAGGAGAGTAAGGGTGGATAAGTCTGCAATGTCGCCAATTTCTCACAATGCACACCGCGGTAAACATTGCGCTCAGCGCCTCTATCGGCCACTGTAGGCATTTGTTGGTAAGAAAAATTCATATTATCATCAACCCACCAACCAACCCCATCAATGAAATCAATGAAACTAATGAACACACGTGGCATTCCAAGGACTCGAACCCATGACACTCGCACCCAAATTCCGCTCCCCAACCATTAGGCTTTCAAGACAGTTATGATATTAGGATAACACACAATCAATATATAAATACAGTCTAATAAGTACTTACAACAGTGCCTCCGCTCATGGTGAATTAACCCTCAATAATCTTCATGGTAAATAGAGAACCGGCTGATTAGGTCTTAACACTACCAAGTATCCGTCAATACTGGGCTATTTTGACCACTTCCTTAAATTCTATTCCTTCAAAGCAAAGAACCGTATATTTTCATTATAGTACAATGTGATATTTAATGCTAATACTACGATCAAATACCTTCAACTAAACATCCTTTATTTATGATCGAATCAAACAGAAACAACTGCATCTCTAATAAAAAGTACTATCTTAAGCTCAGTTAGAATCAACACACAATTCCCTATTGTTCGCTCACCATAATACAATGAACCTTACTGGGCTTAAGCTTCACTCATCCAAATGCCGAGTCTCTTAGCGTCGTTAAAAATACAGTTGCTCAGTATATCATGTTTCAGTTAGTTTAAATATTTGAATATGTATACAGTATATGATTTACAACATAATTCATCTATAATATTATTCATATATGCAGTTGTTATGATAACACTTTATTACAGGTATATGAAAGATAAATAGTTATAAATAACCAGTAAGTTTCCGAAGCATCCAAATGTATTACACACATACATTGTTAGAATATAAGGCCACATAATACAGTTTTGAAAACTATAGTTATAAAAAATACTAACGTCAGATCTAAAATCATATCCCAAGGGTAGAATTAGGAAAATCAATCAGCCAGGGTCTGAAAAACTTAACATTTACTTGATGACCTTAATAGTCATTCCACGAGCAAACTAAGGTGCTTCCAGAAATTAGGAACTTCATGAAGACATATAACTTTTCAGAAAGGTTTATCTCTCATTTCAGCTTCTCCAATTTTGTTTCGAATCTGCTCTATTATTTTTACAACACTTGCACTGTTTATCTAAGCACTTTTTTTATAGCATAATCATAATTATAAAAAAAACATGTCATTATCTTAAGCGTAAACTAAATGTGTTATTTTCATAAACAAATATTCATATATGTAAATTTCAGGAAAATAAGAATGTATTTGTCAATGTTGTATATGTTAGATCAATTGTGAGTATTAATGTTATTAGGAAAAAATCGACATTATAATTGCAGTAATAAGTGTATTACAATGTGTGGTGTATGGGTGAGCCACCTTCCGGTCTTGGAAATATAAACTAAACAGTTTATCAATTCCAATTGAACCTGCGGGACATGTATCTTTTTCATGCATCAGTACTGTATTGAAACTAGCTCCTGCTATCAAATAGCCGAACACGCACCGGCTAAGACATTATTCCTTTTGTTGTGTAGTTTGTGTCCGAAATTAAATGTGAAGCAGACACAGCTTAAATATAGGCAACTGACAATAGCAAACTGAAATGTTTGAGAAGTTATATCAATTGATTACTATACTTCAGTATTCAATCGGGTTCTTGCTACACATTAAACAAATACCTGATAGCATTGATAATACAAGGAAGAAAAGAAAACGACATTGATGTCAGAACAAGCTATATACTATCACTAAAAACCGAAGAGAGTGAGAGCAGTAATGAAAAGCATAGGAACACGAATTAAAATAAATTTTCAGAATCAATTAAATGTATAAGGAGCTAAGAGGACTACAACAATGATACAAAAATACAAAACCAGTGGCCTATCCTATTCTTCAACAATACAAAAGTCAACAATTCATCTTCTCTCAGTATTCTTGGTGCCTCTTTTCCTTCTGCTCTCTCCTGGAAGGACCATATTACCAGTCTTGCTAAGGCGACCTCCCAGAAGCTGGGTGTGCTCAACCGCCTCAAGGGGTTCTTTACCCCTGCTCAGCTTTTTGCTCTGTACAGGGGCACAGTGCGTCCTTGTATTGAGTTTTGTTCACATGTGTGGGGAGGATCCTCTCACACAGCACTTCTAGACAAAGTAGAAAGGAAAGCCGGAAAAATGTTATTTTAATACCACGAATTTTCCGAGTGTTTTTTATAAAAGAAATTGTTCATTTGCATCAATATATAGTGTTTGCAATTAATTAGAAATCTCGGGAAAACCTATTTTCCCCATTAGGCCTATTGATCGATGTTGAGACACGCCCCCGATAGTGATTTGGAAAGACATTAGCCTAACCTAACAACCTTACCTAACCTAACCTAGTATTATGGGTGGGGGCTGCTGCCCCCACACCCCCGCTGGTTGAGTACTAATCCCTTAGTAAAAAAAAAAAAAACATTGGCTGTCGATTATACGAAGGTGAAAGAAAGTCGATGAAGTCTACGGTGTTCACTATGCACTCTTCAGCTTTGATTATACATTGATAACGGGAAAGTACCGTATTGACAACCTTGTTACGAAAATTAAAATTTGATACCATACTTTTATATTAAGTTTTTCCGAGGGTTTAACACATTTTCATATGATCTTTAGAGCTATCGATAACTGGAAGTACCGTATTGACAACCTTGTTACGAAAAATAAATGTTAGTACCATACTCTTTTATTAGGTTTTGCCGAGGGTTAAAACAAATTTTCTTATGATATTTATAGCATATAGATTCAATATTTATCTTCAAATATATCAACAAAATTCGTGGTATTAAAATAACATTGAACCGGAAAGCCTTTCGTATCATTAACTCCCATCCACTCACCGACTCTCTGCAATCTCTCTCTCTTCGCCGCAATGTTGCATCTCTCTCGCTATTCTATCGCTACTACAATAATCAGTATTCCTGAGAGCTCTCTCAGTGCATACCACCTCCTTTCCATAGAGTACGTAGTACCCGTCTTGCAACACAATCCCACCCCTACTCTGTACAACTCTCCAACTCAAGAGTGAAACGTTACTCCCAATCACTCTTCTATTCAACAGCTGAACTCTGGAACTCTCTCCCTGAATCCATCTTTCCCTCATCCTATGACTTAAATTGTTTCAAACGCCTTGTGTCCAGACATTTTAGCTCAAACGTTCCTTGATTTTGGCCCGGTCACTCTTTTAACTCTGGGCGAGGCACTCGTCACTGGCAGTTTTGCCTTTTGTCTCCCCGTCCATATATACAAAAAATGTAGTAAGATTGAATAAAGCAAGAGGGAATAAGTGAAGCGGAACCAAGCGGAAGGGTCGCATGATGAATATTGTGAACGTGAAAGGAGACACCTCCATACAGAAAGGGAGCAACAACAGCAGACCATAGAGAGAGAGAGAGAGAGAGAGAGAGAGAGAGAGAGAGAGATATGAACCAAAAGTGTTGGATTTAGGGAGGGGGTGGGTTTGGTCAGAAGTGTATCGAATATGGACGACCATCTCTGTCACAGATACTTTGTCATGCTGAAACTAAATAGCTGCTGACATGTTGTGCCTTTGGTATATTACATTTCAGTAATCCATTCACTAACTATAAAAAGTATGAGAACCGCAAACAGCGTAACTCATAAACCGTTATAGAGAGTCATATTCAGTACGTACTGTACAAGCATGTGTGGGTCTTTGGTTGTGTTCCATGATTGACGATTATGGGTCACATTCCTATCTAATGCCCTAACCTAATGCGAATCAGAAATAAATTACCATATTTATATTCACATGTACATGCACCTTTAAGGCACATACTAAAGTCATCTAGTGTTAGCCAAAATACATCAATTTCTGGCATATGTGTACTGAAGGAGTTACTCAAGTATGTTTTAAACTTCTAAACTATAACACGTCTGTACTATTGTGAAAAAATAGTCTATTGTTAACATTCAACAACAAAACCATCTGTATTGAAGTAGTTGATACATATGTATTCAAAGTATATATCCATGCATATATATAGTATATTCGTTAATGGATTGGACCTTGAAAATCACTCAAGTACCTCTTCCTATAGATAGACAAGGTGTCCCAGGAGGAAAGGGCATAACTTTGGGAAATGATAGAACAAAATATTCTAAGCCTAAAATGTTCTATTACAAAAATTCCAAATATTGACCGGTATAGAGATATTGCATTTTGAAAATGGTATTTTCTTCAGTATTTCCCCATAAGGCTGGCCTAGCTGGCCTAGTTCCTAGCACACCTCCATCTTTCTGCAATTATTTTACCATGTTATTTTAAAGATACTATAATTCTGTAAGTTGCAAAATGATTATAGAAATAATAGCTCACTTTGGAGTAGTTGGAAACTATTTGACATGGAAGAGTCCATTACAGTGATGCGGGGGAGGGCACTACATATAAACTTCAATATTTTTTCAACAGTTGAAATTTGGAGTTTTTGTTATCGAAAATGTTATGCTTAGAATCCCTTGTTCTATCTTTTCCCAAAGTTATGCCCTTTCTTCCAGGGACTCCCTGTATATCAGTACTATTTGTCTTATATAATACCTTACTAATCTTCATGCTTTATAACCAAATATAACAGGATTGAGAGTGACACAATACTTGGTTAATTTGATTTGCTTAGCTCATACACGTTTTAGATTAAAACGGGAATATTACATTTTTTTCAGAGATGATACACCTTTTTGTAATATAATTTAATTTTTGTCTTGGTGTATGCTTATTTTTTCCGCTGTAAGTGTTTAGTTTTGATAGCCCCAGATGGAAGTTTTAATTGGATAGCTGTTTCTTATTTCTCAGGTAACTAAACTCGCCATTGTTCGCGGTATAGTTTTCAGGCAGGGCAACATAGACAGTGTTATTCAAATTATTATATTTTAACACGTGTTGACCTAAAGGATTTTACTCAACCTAAGATACAGTTTAAGAATTAAAGGGTGAAATATATTTTATATTTTAACCCTATAATTCTAGTAGGTCATCTTATGTCAAAAACTGTCTAGAGGTAGCTTCATACACATATGACTATGGAATAGTTGAAATTAATATAGGTTAGGTTGTGGTATTCTATTTAAGGCAAAGTAGACTAATATCGGTTAGAATATATTGACAGAACATACTGTCAAAACGTATCATGGCCCTCAAAGGGTAAATATAGTGAATAATTAAGTGCCAACATCCATTGTTGATTAGTCTAAGTAAAACATGGGACTTTACCTTAAATATGACTGTAAGGCAGCTGGGATTCACATTTAGGACTGGTTGCATTTAGCATCTAGTTTAAAGTCATGATGATAATATAGTGTATACATTGTGATATGTCTTTGTTATGTTGCATGAATTATATGATGACAAACACCAATACTACGCTGTTAGACACACAGGCAGACAGAAGCCTCACAATCTTTTGTCGGTGAGTTAATTCGGTCACAGTCACTTCGCCCAAATTCAGAATATATTGGCCCACACCTAATCTACCCTAACTTCCCCTTAAGTATCCCAGCCTAGCATAATCTAACCAAGGTATATTTACCCAACCTAAATTATTCTCTATTTTACCTCTCCTAATTTCACAATATTCAATTATTAATAATTCTAAGGTTTAACCCTAAAGAAACAAATATATCTAAGCGACAACAATGATAGGATAAAACAAAGCGCTCGAACTGGTATGCAACATGGCCCCTCCATAGTTAGGAGATGACCTAAAATATCTTAAGAAGAGCTACCCTTCCCCCTCTTCTCCATCACTAACATATTCTGCATTTCCCCGTCCCTCTACCACGAATTAACACTGGCTTCTCGTCATTCACTTGCTTTAAATATATGACATTGTGGTAAGAGCTGAAAATATTGCGCCGATTAGAGAGATCCTCTTAGAGATTAGAAGATTGGGCAACTATGTACAGTCTACGACAGAACTGCTGTCTTGGCCTGAGGCAATGTGTTAGTTCACTCACCTTTTAATAGATGGCACTTTAATCACTTCTAATAAAACGGGGCGGGGTTAATATAGAGGATCGAAGGAGGAGGAGTCAAACGTGTGTGTGTGTGTGTGTGTGTTCGAGAACAGCACGCAGAATAAGTTTATTTTAACATACGACACAGGCTATATTATAAAATTAGCCCATGCTGGATCACAAATAAGTTACACACATTAGGTGTTGCTTATTTATGGAATTTAATACACAGACAATCAAGTTTCTATCCTTCGCACTTTCCATTCCCCCTCTCCCTTTCACCCCAACTCTCCTTCTTCACCCGCTTCCTCTCCCCTCCTTCCCTCCCTCCCTCCCACCTCTCTCTCTCTCTCTCGGACATAAAATATACCTTCTAAAATACGCAGAATAATACTATGCGATTGTTTTGAATTTACATATACATAATCTATTTTGTATTAATTTCACCACACCACCAAACGCCTCCAATGAAATTAATGAAAGCATGTATGTGATCCACCGGGATTCGAACCTGGGTTATCACACACAGATTTTTAGACACCTTAACCATTACACCACCAAGACGGTTAAAGGTTTATGCACACGCCTACGACTTATGAAATAAATAACAAATGTTAGGGATGACAAAAGTAACACATATATATTGATTAGGAATAGGATAACTAGCGAGGCAGCGAACAACACCTGTTACTCGCTGCCTCGCTAGATATCCTATTCCTAATTAAGCTACGATTCCCGAAGAACACGTCTATATTTGTTTATATATATATTAAGTGTAACAATAACACTTAGGATTTACGTTATTTGTGTTGGCTTAAGGAATAAGTTGGATAATACACATACTTGTGACCTCCACAATTTGTAATGTTTGAGGAGACGGTGCTTCAACCTCTCTCCTCTGTCCATCACATTCAAGCACCAACCTACCCACACCAACACTAACACAGGATACAAAACAGACACACACACACTCACACCCAATAATATAAAACGCACATCACACACATGATCACATACAACGTAATGGGCACAAATCACACACACATGATAACATAAAACGCACACACACACACACACACACACAGACATACACACACACACACACACACACACACATATATACACACACACACACACACACACACAAGCACACACACACTGGTCCAGGCAAACTAGAAAAGGTATTAGCATTATTGAGGAGATGCTGCTGTCTTCAGTGCGTGTCATGGCCATCCTGAGCCTTACGACGTATACAGGCTAATAACACACATAACAAAGCCACTATAACAACTTCGTCTCTCTCCAACACCCCTTTTCCCCTCTCTACACTCTTCAGAAAATAGGAAAAGTAGAAAGTAGCTACGAGGTGCCGTTGTGAAGGCTTATCCTTCAATACCTTCACCTGACCTGACCCCATCCGGGGTTTAGCTGGTCCACAAGGGTGTGTGACATGAACCCAATAGAGAATTTGTGGGCCATCATGTCATGGAGTGGAATGTGGTTCAGGTTAAGATTGGAAAGGGCGGGAGGAGTGGGATCGGGGGGGCAGGGGGGGGGGGGGGGGGGGGGGGAATCCGTCGCTGCCCTAATATAAGTTGGAAAATGTTTAAATCAGCTCCAACGAGAATACAGGAGGTAGTTGATGCAGCTTGTGGGTGATCATATTGATTTCATAAATATAAATTGTAAATGTTTACATTTAAGATCCCTTTATATGTATTATATAATGTGTATGTGTTTCCAATGTTCACCGTAACATAATAATGGTGAAATATTACATATTAAATTAAATTCAAGGTAACATGCACAGAGCTATAGTATACTTTTAATTATGTTTGGACGATAATTTAAACAATACGAAGTAAAAATATAAAAGCCTAAACAATTTACAGTATATCAACTTTAAAACAACATAACAAGATTGCTTGGATTATCATTAATTGTTCAATTTGATGACTTACTTTATACTAAATCATTACAATGGGTAACGCCGAACTGTTTACTGATAATGGGAAGCCACAGTAATTAAGCTAGTAATTAAGAATCCACTGAGAAAAGTATAATGCAATAATCATAGCGTGTCATATTACATGTTAAGGTAATATGTAATATGACATGTTAAAGTAGGCGGATGCCCAACCCCGAAAGGGGTTGAAATAGGGGAGCTATCCCCCCGCCAAAGGTGGCTTTCTAGGGCCTTTCCTAGCTGATGCTGAGAGGATTGGGTTCTAGTCATGTGGTGATGGGCTGGTCTATCAGAGTGAGAACTGAGCGATCTCTGCCATACCCATAGCTTACTCTGACTGTTCCTTTTACTTATATATTTTCTAGATCTCAAGTGACGGGGCCTCTTCCGTGGATTGACCTCCCAATCTACCAAGATTGGAAGCCAAAGCGTCACATTTTTCCTTTGCCCCTCAACTTTCTCTTCATAATTGCTGAGGGGCACAGGGCCCTGGGTGGGTCTTTGGTTTCCCGGGCGTTTCCGCACCCTCCTTAGCTCCCCGCCATGGAGTGGCTTCGGTCACCCAGGCTTTATTGTGGTCGGCAGGGAGGGTTCTGTGGGGGCGCTCGGTTATGGCCTTGGCCTTGGGGCTGTTCGGCCAGGCAGCTTGGGGAACAACAACAAAAACAACAACATGTTAAGGTAGATTATGAATTGGTCAACCACAGTGCTGTGAATAGTGGTATGGAAGAAAACTTTTTTTACTCTAATATGAAATTTTTGTTTTATTACAAAAAAAAAAAAAAAAAAAAACACATTTCGGCTCATCTAAAGTGTTTTCTCTAACTGGGCCGATATTATCTTGTCATTATGATATATATATTTGGTTATAATTTGGCCAAAGCTAGATTACAATGTGATCCAACTTGTCTTGATGCGTGGATTGTAACATCCCGTTTCAATTACTTATATATTTATACGATTGTTTACACTAACCAGGACGCCAAGGTTGGCAACTTTGAGTGTTTTGCAACGGAGCATACTGTATATATCTATTTTCTATAACACATTCTATAAGGTAAATAATAGAATACGAGTTAATAATAGAGAATCAGTAAAGGTAAAAAGAACAGTATTATTAAAACACCAAAGATTTTTTTATGGACAGCTTTGAACACGACGATGAGGAAAATTATATATTCGGTTAGGAGAGAGAAGGGGGAGAGAAAAAGAGAGAAGGGGGGAGATAGGGGAAGGCAGCAGAGAGAAGGGGAGGAGGGGGGAATGGGAAGTTCGAAGGATAGAAACTTGATTGTCTGTATATTAAATTCCATAAATAACGCAACACCTGATGTGTGTTACTTATTTGTGATCCGGCATGGGCTAGTCTAATAATATAGCCTGTGTGTTATGTTAAAATAAAGTTATTCTGAGTGCTGTTCTAGAACACACACACACACACACACACACGTGTGACTCCTCCTCCTTCCAACCTCTATACTAACCCCGCCCCCTTTTATTAGAAGCGATTAAAGGGCCATCTATTAAAAGATAAGTGAACTAACACATTGCCTCAGGCCATGACAACAAGTTCTGTCGTAGACTACACATTATGGTAATATATATGCATCATAGGAGGTGATACAGAGGTTTTCGTACTTATATCTCTTGTGCAATCATATACAATTAATTTAATTATTGTATTTATATGAATATCGATATTGTGTTAACAAGTATGTTGTCACTGATGGTAATTGGTAAATGTAATGATAAATTAACATTGCGTCTGTAACTCCTCAATAGGTATGTACTAGCCAAGTACAATGCGATTACTTTTTGTATAATTCATATTGTGTTATTATGTCTATTGTCAATCTTCTCAAGTTGATGTGTGTGTGTGTGTAAGGCCTACCTACATCCTACTGTTTATGCATTATCTCAACAGCAGATGTATTTCCCATAAATACATATTGGCCTATTCCTGTTTTCCTCTCCTTTACAACTCCCACTACCCCTCCAGACATGTTTTATATAAATTCAATATGTGCCAGACCATTAATATTATAGTGAAGGCCGGTGGACATAATTACCCAACGTGGAGGTGGTGTGTATGTCGAGTTCTTCATCCTAGATAAAATACCATTGTTTACTGAACAGTTCTAAGTTTCTATCCTATTTCCCATCTTCCCGTCTCTCCCACTTGATTTGACATATATGTTTGCCTCTTTTCGTCTGTACATCCTTCTTTCCACCACTCCAGTTCCTTACCATGAGATGCGTCTTTTACGCATTGTACTAGTATGCGGTATATATTTCTGCGGTTTGAATATTTAAGCACACGTACACACATACACTAACGCACACTTTACGTTTCCCTACACTGTTTAATACCTGTATGTTGTGCTACTATCACTAATAAATGTAGGAGTCTTTACAAATAAAAATTGTATAGAGCCAAAAAGAAAATTGTGTATATATTACTCTCCTTTTCCCGCCACTTCCTACTTTTTTTTCCTTCGTATTTTCCTTGAGCCATAATTTGCTTTCACATTTCCCTTTGAAATCTGCAGTGAAAGTGTAGTGTGTGTGTGTGGGTGGGAAGGGGGGGGGGGTCAAGATCTCCCTCTCTTCCCTTCAGGTATTCCAATTTAAAACAATGGTGCGGGGGAAACACTGTGCTTTTCAGTGTATGTTACATTTTGTTAGTCTGTTTGTATGTGTACTATGTATTACTCGGTTATGAATCTGACTATACATCTTATTGAATCAACACATTTTGTTACTGGAGTTTTAAGGTTAAATAAATAATTTACTTTCGCTTACCAGGCCAACAATAATATTCATTTTAGGTAAACATTTGATGATTCTATAACGCCAGCATTTTCCCTAATTCTGTCTATCTATGAATTGTCATGCAATGCTCTCTATCGATCACCAAGAACAAAGGGTGTTAACATTGGCAAATTCATGGGGTGGACGGTCTTTATATCAACAAACTAATGGGGCGAATATTTTATAATCTCAAAATTAAAGGGGCTAAACATGGGGGAAAAGTGGGGTTCACAAAAATTAATATATATATAAATTAAATCTCCCAGTAAGGAAATACCGCGATAATGTTGAGCCATCGGTTTGTAAGACTCATTCACATGAGTAGTTTTACCGGCAACTTTATTCTGTCAGTTTCTGATTTAAATTTGTAAATACATTCCGTCGCCAAAAATAATATACTCTTGGTGTAGTATAATATATCCATTCAGAATATTCGTTTGTGACCCTTTCTTGCGCAAGTATGTAGTCATTGTACATTAGGGAGCATACATTCGACCCCGGTGGAAGCTAAGGTGGTCCAGCAGTGGTGGGGCATGGGTAAAGGGTCTAGGGTGGGGCCAATGTTTGTGAGGGATTGAAAAACATTACTGTCACAATGCTTAATCGAGAGAGAGACAGAGAGAGAGAGAGAGAGAGATCAGGAGATTTGGAAGAGGTAAGTGGGAAGCGAAAGCCATGTCTTAAAGAATAGAGGAGCATTTGATGTCTTGACGAAAGGAAAGAGAGACGAGGTGAAGAGAAGGTTTACATGCTAATTTAAAAGGAAATTACACCAATATGTGTAAACCTTTCGGCAGTGATACATATTGTGGTGAAAGTTGCATGATATTCGATAGGTGGATATATAGATAATTAAAACGAGGACCAATAAAGTACATACTATTTTCCTAATTCCTATTACCATTTACTCCACCATGTACATATCCACCAACACAATCATCACCCAGACTTCCATAACTATCATGACCACCACCAAATCCTGCACCAACCTCACCACAATCAACATCATCTTTATCACCACCACCATCATCATCTATGCCCAAGCGCCAACACCACAGTACAATAATACCACAACGATCTTCAGTATTCCCACTACCATCATCGTATTTATCACTAAAATTACCGTCGTCCTTAACCCCTACTTTACCATAGGGTACTAGCTTAAATGTTCCCCCCAGTTCCAAGCAATGTGGCCAAAATGGCTTCAGAGGCAAGATATAACAACCTCCCACCTCAAAAGATGGAGGAATACTGCCTCTTCCAGCATGTGGGGGCTTGGATATAAGCTGAGAAGTGTTGCCAATGTCTTAGAGCAGTGCTCAAATGTTGTGGTGTCATGCAGGTACTGCCTGATAATGGCAGTTACAAGGATCGTATATTAATGGCGGCTGGCAGCCGTTGCTGGGACTGGAGAGTGATTTATCTACCGACGATTCTCTGCCGTCGCTGGGATTGGACGGGTTAATAAAAAAAAAAAACTTCTAAGAAAGTGTGTAATTTCTTCCAGATTGCAGGCTTGCTATTGCTTGCCAGAAAACAAATTTGACACCTAAATAGCACGAAAGGTCATATTATTGACAAAAGACGTCTTAAAATCGCCGAACTAATGGGGATAAACATGAGGAAGAACGTGGTCCAGACCCCCCTCACCCACCCAAAGCACACCATTACCATAATCATATTCCCAGCACTTCCACCACACCACCACCTCCAGTTCTCATTATAGCCCATGAAGGGACTGTAGTGAACATTTACGTGTTGAGGTCGGTAATGTTACGGGTCCGACTCCTTCACTGAACGCCACTGATTACTGTTACTTAAGGGGGAGATTTCTGGAGCCCCCTCTTCATGTTCAGCCCCATTAGTTTCAAATCTTTAGGCATTCACCTCATTAGCTTAGCAATTTCAAGACATTTTGGATCATTTTAGTGTCGTGTTTACCTTGGCAAGCCATAGCAAGCCTCCGAATTTAGAAGGAACCGACCTTGGCCGGGCATTTTTCTACTGAAAAATATATACATTTTTATTGAAGGTAGGTCTTGTTATTTGTTTATTATTATTATTATTGTGTTTGTATTATGGTGTGTTTTTTTAAAGCTTGCTAGAGATCTAGGGAGGAGAGAGCATACCATTAATGAATACGTAGATACATAAGGGATAATGTTTCCCTAATTAGGCTAGGATGCTGGAATTTTAACTGATAGTTGCATGCCCACTGGTGATAATACTGGTGAATTTTAATTTAACGCTATGATTATATTTTACTATTTTTACTATTTATATAGAAATATTACACTAAATTTGTCAATTATTCATCTCGCATTTAGTAATTTGCTATTGAGAGTTATGCCTTGATATTTTATTTGAGATAAGTATGGGGCATGCTTGTAAAACCCCGGCACTTTTACTGCTGTAGGTCCAACGGTTGGGTTCTGCTCTTCTAACGAAATACCTTCACTACATGTTTACGCTTACATAAAATTTAAACTGCACCCATAAGTAAAATATGTAACTTACATACCCATAGGTACCACATGTTTTAGAAGAAAACAAAATGCTAGACAATAACAAACAAATCATGCAAATTGAGCAAGAATTGCAAAAGTTATAGCAATTTGAAGAACATTGAATATTCAAAATAAAGTCTCTGGGAAATGGGTGTCAAAGTTAAAAACAATTCTTTGTTATCCTCTTGCTTAACCCTTAACTGGCGGCGCGCAACATATGTCGAGTGAAAGAAATTTGGACTATGTGGCGGCTCACAACATAAGTCGTGTGCCATTTTCAGCACGTAATGTTGCTGAGAGAGAGAGATAAGTGGTGGCAGGAGAGTAGCGAGCGTATGACTGCTTCAGACCACCGCGGTTGACCAACTGACATGAATCCCACCCTCCTCCACCCCCTCACACTCGCTACACAGTGAATTATGTAGGGAAAGTACCGAATTACATGGTTTTTGCACTCGTGTTGCACGATTGTTGCAAGAAAACTAGCGGTCGTACAAGGATCGTTGGGGTGTCATTGGAAAGCTCTGTTTATGCCCTTTCAGGGATAGATACTTGTTTTACGCTCTGGGTCTTATTTAGGCATGAAAATGATCACGTAAACAACCCTATTTTGGGTAAAAACACCCCGCTGGGCGGTACATATTAATTACCGCCTAGGCTGCTCGTTAGGTGTTAAATCAAACATAATAATGGTTACCAATGCACTTTTTTACCAAATGATGACATTTCTTCACGACAGAGTTGCCAACACATTAAGCTACACTCTAGCTATTTATTTTCATTAAAACGTCAAAATAAAGTCTGTGGGAAATAAACATAAAATGTTGTATTTTGGTATTTATCCTCCTGCTTAAAATATATTCAAATATTGATAACCAATGCAATACTCTACCAAATGATGCAATTTCTTCTTTAATGTGTTGCCAACACATTAAAGCTACTTTCTAGCAAGGTTTTGCTATTTTTTTTTAAATTTGGGACATAACGGTCCCTAAAGCGGACCTCTGTCCTTAATGCAATGACTACTGAAGTTACTCTGTGTTCTGTGCTGGAGTGGAATGTAGATATTGTGGTATGGAGGTTGGGTGTTGGGGATTAGCAAAACCAAAACAAGAAATATTGAAAAACACTTTCTGCCTTCTATTTCATCACGTTAATCTCAGATATATATATATATATATATATATATATATATATATATATATTTTCTTTAATACATACGAGGTTGAAAGAAATGGCAATTTCTACGTTGGAAATTTTATTATTCAAAGTTTCCAGGTCTCTGATGAGTTTTCGCTGGGTGGCAGGAAGTAGATGAAGGAGATGAGCAAAATTCATGGTGGTACAGGGTTACATTAATGTACATGATGATACAGGATATACGACGCGTTTCACTGGACAACCAGCATTATCAAGTAAGGATAGAATGATATAAAGTTAGTTAGAATGGGGGGATAGAATAGGGGGGATGAAAATAGAGTTTATCAGTGGATAAAGAAGAAAAAAGATTAGAAATATGAAGTAAAGTTGGAGATTAAAAGATAGTGGGCCGTCCACTTTGCTATTCTTGGTTAAGACTTAAATTATATTTCATATATATTCCGTGAGCAGAACATACCACCAGCTTCATGTTTATATTCCCTTTTTTTTTTTATTTCCTGCCTCCATGTTTGCACTTTGTTTTTAATTTTGCATTTGTTTGTTTTCATATGCATTGTAGCATCGTTCCAGTGTTATAATTATTTATTTTGTGTTGTTATTACTCTTTGGTGTTTTGATAAAAAAAAAAAAAAAAAAAAAAAAAAAAAAAATATATATATATATATATATATATTTATTTTCCTTCATTGATTTTTTTTTTTTTTTTTTTTCCTTTTTATATTACAGGGACGAATTCATTGTAATTAGCATGTTTTATCATAGAGAGTGAGAGAGAGAGAGCCCCCCCGGAACTTATCCCGCAAGGCTCTCTCTCTCTCCATCTCACCGACCAATGACGAGCGAGTATTCATGCGTCAGTCATTTGAATGATATAAAAGGAATGAATGAATGAATGAATGAATGAATATAGAAAAGGTGGGTGAGGGTGAAAGAAGGGAAGTTTTTATTGGTTAAGTAGGAGAGACAGTGATAATAGTGGGAGAAATAGGGTGTCGGGGCTTGACCCAACGTGCGTGAGTTGAATAATTGAGCTGGGGTTGAGTTGATTTAGTTGGAGAAGTTACTTTAATGAGATTCAGGATGGCTTGCGAAGAAGGGGGCAAGGGATGGGGAGCAAGTTAATTTTGGGTGGTATAAGATCGAAAGTGCTTGCATGTTTTGGGGTTGTATTTTTGGGTGGTAGTAATTCGAAAATGGTATAAAATGGGGAGGTAATTTTGGGTGGCATGGAGTCAAAAGGGGTACTGCTGGGGAAGTTTGTCAGTGGCAGAACCTGTAAGAAGGCTGTACTGTTATTATTATAGAAGTTACGTTAAAAGGTTTTTGTCTTGTACTTTGTCTGTGAAATTATACATTTTAATGGGAAGTGAAGCTAGGAATTTAGGTCAAGAGTGGTAGGGAGGCTGGACTGTGGACGAGCCGGCATGACCCACCTCCTCTACCAATCCTGATTTTAAGTGAATATTGGAATGGGTGCCTCTCTGTTGTTGGGGTGAAGGAGGTTTGACAAGGGGCGGGGGGGATACAAAATTCTGTTGAAAATTTGGATGAAGTTATCATGAAAGGTCTCAAGTTTTATAATTTGTTTTTCTGCTAATTGCTGCCAATAAGTATTTAGAGGGGGGATGTGGGCTAGATTGTGAAGATGTTGTGCCGTCTGGAACTCATACCACTGAGTCCCGAACATCCACCTCAGTGCTTTATTTTGAATTCTTTGATATTTTAGTTGGTTGGTAGGGGCCGAAAGTGAAATGCTGAGTGGGACGTAGCACAAAAGAGGTCTTATAAGTGCTTTGTATAAGTGAAGCTTGGTTTTTATTGAGGCATTTCTGAATCGATAGATGGTTTGTAGTGATTTAGATGCGATGGCAATGGAGGTTTGTGCTTGTTTGTGGAATCGGATGTTTTTGTCGAATGTGAGGCCGAGTACTTTGTTTGTGGGAGAGACATTTATTTGTGTGCGGTTAGGGACAGGTGCTCGGGAGTTCTGGAATAAGGGTCTTGGGCGGGGATGTCCTTTGGCAAAGTATGTGACGTGTGTTTTTTGAGGATGAGCCTGAATCCGCCATTTTTGCTCCCATTGTGCTACTTTGTCAAGTTCTCTTTGAGCTCTGTTTGTCAATGTGTCTATTGTGCCTGCTCTTATTATTTGCGTCACGTCGTCTGCGTACATTACTGTGAGAGAGTCATTGTGTGTGGGGTTGGGAAAGTCATTTGTGTATAGGATGTAGAGGGTAGGAGCGAGCACTGAGCCCTGAGGTACGCCTGCGTTTAGTGCAAATGAATCTGAATAAAGATTAGAAAACTTAATTTTGGCTGTTCTATTATCCAAAAAGTTGCAGAGAAGTTTCTGAGTAATTAATGGGAAGTTGAAATTTTCGCAGATTTTGTACTTCAAGCCTTCGTGCCACACTGTGTCAAAAGCTCGTTTTATGTCCTTTGTAATTAAGGCTGTCTTGTTTTTTCGTCTGGACTGTTTGTTTATGTGAAGGTAGTTTGTGATAATGTTTAGTGCTTCTTGTGTCGATCTGTGTTGTCTAAAACCAAATTGCATGTTCGTGAGGAGTCCTTCGTCTTCGAGAAATAGTCTAAGTCGGTGGTTTATGATGCGTTCTAGAGTCTTCCCAAGAGTCTCAAGTAGACTAATGGGTCTGTAGTTTAGTGGATTAGTCTTGTCTTGGTTTTTCTTGGGTATGAGGATAATGGTCGCTGTCTTGAAGCAGACGGGAAAGTAGCCTGATGCCAGGATGGCGTTGTAGAGGCGAGTGAGTGCTGTTATGAAAGTGTTAGGTAGGTGCTTTACAAGGTGGTGATTAATACCCGTGGCACCAGGCGCCTTTCTCCGTGTTTTAGACAGTATGAATTTGACTTCGTCTGGCACAATGGGAGCAGTGAGTATGTTTTGAGGGTCAAGTGTGTTTAGGTTAATGTGTGTGTCATGGGAGATGTTGTCAGGGATGGTAGTGAGATGTTGTTCTATATTGCGGATGTGTTGTTCGGCAGGCCTTTCAATGGGGTGTGGGTGGTATACTTGTTGCCATGTCTGTTTAAATGTATCTGTGATAGCCCTAGGATCAGTAATTTTGTTGCCATTAACAGTGAGGGAGGATGTTCTGGGAGTGTTATTACCTTTTAAACGTTTTATATGTTGCCAGAATTCCCAGGGCTTAGTTTTTCTGTTTTGTTCTGCTGAGTGTACTAGGTGAGTCCAGTGAGCGTCATGATCAGATTGCAGGCTGTTAAGGATGTGAGTTCTGAGGTTGGAGAGGTCGTAACGTACTCGGCCTGTTATGCGGTTGTGTTTGTTCTGTTCGAATCGACGACGATAGCACACTAGGAGTCGTTGTGTTCTGATGGAGGGTCTGAAAGTGTGTTTGATTTTGTATGTAGTTTTTGGGATGGTTGTGTTGGCTGCATTTATGATTTTGTTCTGTAGGTTCTCAATTTGTTGGTCTATGTGTGTGTAGTGTTGTCCCTCATAGTCGTGTATGTAGTTGTCTTCTGATAAAATGTTTTTGAATTCTTCCCAGTTTGCTTGTGAGTAGTTAAAATGAGATTGACATGGGACTTGAATTGGGTTTGAAGAAATTGACATGAAAACTGGGATGTGATCTGATCCTGAAAGTGGCCCTGGGGAAATATCATGATGGAATATATTAAAAGCTTGGTTTGAAAAAATTAAGTCAGGTTTACCATTACCGTTTGGTGTGAAAACTGTGTTGAAGTCTGGGCCTTGAAAATATAAAAGGTAAACAGGAAGGGTATATATAGAGGGTGGAGGATCAGAGGAGGCGAAAATCAGGGGGCAAAAGTCTGCTATTGGTGGAGGGGTATTCTAGGAGAGAAAATGCGTGAAGCGGTTCTCTCTTTTTCTCTTCTAGAATACCCCTCCACCAATAGCAGACTTTTGCCCCCTGATTTTCGCCTCCTCGACCGACCGACCGACCGATGGCTGGAGTAAAGATATAAGCAACTATTACAAATATATATGGGAGGAGTTGGGGAGCATGGGAGTTGAAGATATTTTGGTGAGTGATTGGAGGGTTTGTGGGATTGGTATAAGAACAAGGTAAAGAGAGAAGTTAGAAATAAAGTAGAAGAGTAAAATAGGTTCCGGGCTCAACCAGAATGCTCCATTATTTCTTTACTATACATATATGATATATTAATAGTCGTTTCATTGTAGTCGGTGGTGTGTCATTGTATGCCTGTTTTCACTTCTTAATAATGTATCCTATAATTCGTGGATACGTAGCAATTAGCTCGGTCCAGAACAGCTCAGCTCCTCTTCCTGTTGCCCCTCACTACTCTCACTTCAATATTAAAACCAATGAATATTTATTTATATCACGTCCTCCCGAACACACCCGAAGAAGCTTGTCCGGCAAAAACAGGCTAGATGCAGTATCGCACCAATTCCCGCCCGACAAGCCTCCCAAAAATGCTGTTCAGAGATTCAGTGTATAAGCGTCCTCCCAAGCACTCCCCCGACCAAGCCCCCGTCTCTGATCGGCGGGATATTGTATTATCCCACCGGACAGATCACGAGAACCCAGCAGCGGAAAGTGATCAGAGATTCTGCTAACCTAATCTACTCTGTACATAGATAATATTATGCAAACATAGTTACACACAAGATTAGATGGCTGTATATTTCAGATACTTAAAATTTGAGTTCATTAAAACTTTTATTATTTAAAACTTATTCCTAGTTAAAAACTTATGATTAGATGGAGGGCGGCACAAAGAGAAGGAAGGAGGTGGTGTCCTGACCGTCGCGGGAAAAAGTCCCGCGACCTTGGTCACGCCCATCCACAGCGGCACTGGCACTTGCCTACGAGTGGTTCAGCCCAACCCAGGAAGTCTGATGGTAGTCCGAGACACCACATTGTTTGGGTTATCTCAGACCACTCATCCACCCCCGATAGCTTGGGAGAGGCCTAGTCAAACGGTGGGGCCGCCGCGCACTGTCCGCTTGACTCCCTCCCACCCCTCAACCCACTCCCCACATTAAGAAAAGGTTAATGTTATGCTGGTTGGAGCAGTCACCTTGGTGGCTGCCCCACACAGCACATCCCAGTATGTGTGTATTGATTAAAAAGTTGGAAGGTTAGCGTTGGTTGGGGCAGCCACCTTGGTGGCTGCTCCACACAACACATCTTATTATGTCTATATCCACTCAAAAGCTGGTAGGTTAGCACTGGTTGGGGCAGCCACCTAGGTGGCTGCCCCACACAGCACTTCTTAGTAGGTTAGTTTTTGGCTTGATTACTTAGTTAAAGGTATATATGGGAAGAGGATTGTCGAGCTGTGCTGCATCATAGCTGCTCTTGAAAAAATAAGGTTGATGTCGGATCAGTTCAATGTCGGGAAATAATTGATTAAATTGTGTGTCTATATCTAGTAAACTTACCTTGTCCCAAGTTACTTTTGCTTGTTCATGTAATATTAAATTTATAGGTTGCATATGTGAACGGTTGTGCAGCTCTTCGCTTCTGATTAGTTCTGGGTAGTGTATGTTGTGGATAAATTTTAAGCATTTGTTTTGACAAACTTGTAGTTTGTTCATTAGGTTTGGTCTAATTATATTTAATGGTGAGGCTGGGTATGTTAGGACAGATCTTACAAGTGCCATATATAATTTTTCTTTGGTCTGTATTGATGTGTCTTTAAAAATGGATATATCATTAAGGACTTTTTTACATCTTCTGACTTTTTCACTTACGAAGGATTGATAACCATTTTTGGTAATTTTTAACCCCAGAACTGTACCTTCGTTTGAGTAGTTAATAATATTATTGTTTATTTCTAGAGGTGGATAGGTTTTCTTAGTTAGTGGAATAACTTTAAATTTTTGTAAATTAGTTTTTATCTTCCACATTTTTTCGAAGATGTTAATTGATTCAATCGCTCTCTTTACGCTTCTGACTGCCATGTTAGTTGATTTACTTGGAACTGAGATTATTTGAGTAATGTCATCAGCGTAGATTACATGCTCACTGTTTGGCGTTGGTTGTGGCATATCAGAGGTGTATATTGCATATAAGAGAGCGGATAGGCATCCTCCCTGGGGGACTCCACTTTGTAATAAGAATTTGGGACCCAAAACCTTTCCTATTTGTATTTGGGCATATCTGTCTTGTAGGTATGAGCATAGAAGCCTTTCAATGTTTGTATGTAGGCCAAGGTTGAGTAATTTATATTGCAATCCCATGTGCCAGACTTTATCAAAAGCCTTTGACACATCACGAAGTATCATTATAGTTTGATGTCCTTGAGATTTTGATTTTGCTATAATTTCTGTAATTATTGCAATGGCTGTTTGAGTACCTCTATACTTTCGAAAACCATGTTGTCTTGGATTCATTGTGTTCTCTAATTGCGGAATAATTCTGTTGTGTATTATTTTTTCTAACAACTTGCCTAAGAATTCCAATAGCGATATGGGTCTATAGTTGGATATTAGTGTTTTATCTTTGTTTGCTTTAGGTATGAATATCATTTTAGCAGTTTTAAAGGCACTCGGGAAATAACCTACCGATAGTATAGCGTTGAAAATATGGATAATAGACGAGATTATATTTTGTGGTGCATTCAAAATCATATTTCTTGTTATTCCTGATGTTCCTGGCGATTTTTCCTTAAAAGATCTTAGTGTGTGAAAAAACTCAAC
>JBAKBP010021416.1:0-40707 GCA_037953745.1 Lithodes maja
CCTAGAGCAGTCAATGTTTTTTGCAAATTGTAGAACTTTTTCTATCTATCTATCTATCTATTGTCTGACGCCGTGATCCCCGAAGGGGTGGCCACGAACGAACCGCCCCCATGCACCTCTGTCCCCAGTCAGTCGACGCCCCTCCCCCCAACCAGCACCGCCTTCATTCATGTAGTTCCTCATTCCATCCTTCCACCTCATATTCGGTCTACCTCTCCCCCTCGCTCTCGTACACCCTCTTAGTCATTCTCTCGCTTTCCATACGTTCCATATGGCCGAACCATCTCAAGTTGTTCCTTTTCACACTTTCCAGCACATCTACCTCCACACCACACCTCCTTCTTACTTCCTCATTAGTCTGTCTATCCCTCCATGTAATTCCGCACGCACTCCTTAAGTAATTCATTTCCACTGCTCTCACTCTTGGTCTGAGTCTCTCAACCAACGTCCATGCTTCGCTTCCATAAGTCTGTGTCGGGATTACCACACTGTCATGCAAGGACTTCTTCACTTCCATACTGACCACCCTATTTCTTGTTACTGCTTTTAGTGTTCCTACAACCCTCTTCCCCTGTTGTACCCTCTCCCGCACCTCTTCATCCATAGTCCCATCTTTACTCAACACACTGCCCAGATACTTAACCCGGGAGCTGCGGGGAGACTCTTAAGAGTTCCCCCGGCGGACTGCGGGAAGACTCTTGAGAGTAAGTAAAATAAAAAATCAACTTTTGACATTCGAAAAAAAAAAAAATATATTTTTATTTTTTTATTTTTATTTGGCCCCTGGGCCATGTAAAATCTCAGTCCTCTACCTCCCCTCCTTCCCCACTTTCCTCCTCTCCTTCAGTTATCACCTATTTTCCCTATTATTCCCTTATTCTGAGGTATATTTTCGTGCTAACATTAGCGAGTTGCAAGCAGGGTGTTGTCATCACTGATGGCAAGCGAGTGCAAGAGAGAGAGAGAGAGAGAGTATCGATCGACTGTGTCTCAGTGGCCTTGGGGGAAATTGGCGGGAAAGCAGTTTGCCTCACCCATACATTATACAACTCGCGGGCTATATCTCCGATTTTGACCATCCAAACGCTGTTTTCACTCGTTTTATTGTTGTTTCAGGTTAATACCTTTATAATCAACCCATAATAGGCGCATATGGATAATTATTAATGCTATTAATGGTACAATGAATATTTTAGTGACGGAAACACCTCAAATACGTCAGCACAGGGGGACGTTTTCAATTACCCCCATGCGCACTTGTTAGGTTAAAAGAGTTGACGATCTCCAATTTTTGTTGTCTGTAGAATGCCGTAGAGATGACGTCGCTACAACAAGATTTTAAGTTTGATTATAAAGCAAAAATACAGAATAGTAAAAATGTTGCGTCTTCTACCGCCGCTGCCAACACCGTGAACGACCGCAGCAGTGCAAGTACTGGTACTGAGCTGGATACACAGGCCTAGTTTGCCTTTTTCCAGAGGATCTACTGTAAGAAACTAAGAAAACGCGTGGTTGCCGAGTTCTGATGATTATAGCGGCGATTTTTAGCCGACCATTTTGCCTCATATGAGGCCTCCCGGATTCCGAGGCTTAACCTAACAAGTGCGCATGGGGGTACAGTCAGCCCCCCCAATACGCGAGAATAGGGGCGACAGGAGGCATCGCGTATTGGGAATCCGCGTATTGTGGACCTAACTTTAAATAGGAATAATTAGATATGGGTGACATCTCTCAATTATGGCCTATTTTCAAAAATTTTGGCCTTATTTTCGACATTTTTGGCTCTACAGTACAGTCTATATCTTATATATAATAAGAACAATGAATAAAAATATGAAACCTTACCTTAAAATTAGTAGTAGATAGGCTAGGACTAGGACTAGGACCGTAGGACTTCACGATTTTCTCCAACTTCTCCCTCCCTGACCAAATCGTACGAACAGTTTACTCTGACAAGCCTATTGCACAGTTTCCTTCTCCTTTTTTCTTGCTATCCAACACTTCCACCTTCATTTTGTGTGTTATCTTCTTATATTGGCGTGGCATGGCGAAAAAAGTGGCAGGCACTACAAACGTTTGGGCACTCCGCACGGCTATGACGCTTGAGCGGGACTGTGGGAGGGAGGGAGGGAGGGTAAGCGGGAGGGAAGGCAGGCGTATGCCCGTCTTCTTCTTTTTTCAGAGCTACTCCTGGGCCTCGCGAAACGTAGACGTGCTCGCGTATCAAGCGGGAATAGCGGATTTGGCCCCTTCTTAGCTCTCGATTCGTGTATTGTGGTACCACCTCGCGTAATTAATGTTTAATTAATTAATGTTATTTTCGAGGGGTCACTCGTGTATTAGGGTTTTCGCGAATTGTGGAATCGCGTATTGGGGGGGCTGACTGTAATTGGAAACATCCCCGTGCTGACGTATTTGAGGTGTTTCCGTCACTAAGATATTCATTGTACCATTAATAGCATTAATACTTATCCATATGCGCCTATTATGGGTTGATTATAAAGGTATTAACCTGAAACAACAATAAAACAAGTGAAAACAGCGTTTGGATGGTCAAAATCGGAGATATAGCCCGCGAGTTGTATAATGTATGGGTGAGGCAAGCTGCTTTCCCGCCAATTTCCCCTAAGGCCACCGAGACACAGTCGATCGATACTCTCTCTCTCTCTCTCTCTCTTGCACTCGCTTGCCATCAGTGATGACAACACCCTGCTTGCAACTCGCTAATGTTAGCACGAAAATATACCTCAGAATAAGGGAATAACAGGGAAAATAAGTGATAACTGAAGGAGAGGAGGAAAGTGGGGGAGGAGGGGAGGTAGAGGACTGAGATTTTGCATGGCCCAGGGGCCAAAAATAAAAAAAATAATAAAAATTTTGATGTCAAAAGTTGATTTTTTTTTTCACTCACTCTTAAAAGTCTCCCCGCAGTCCGCCGGGGGAACTCTTAAGAGTCTCCCCGCAGTTCCCGGGTTAAGTAAATATGCTGCATATGGGGCTCCAGAATCATTATTACAATTAGACTATAGAACTCGAGGAATATACAACCAGCTGTAAATTTCTATCTATCATGGCAGTACAATATAGTTTAGAATTAATATTCCAATGTCTCTTCATTTAATTTCATACAAATTTCCTCATTGTAACTGATAATGAGTATCATTATATATTTTTGTTTAATCTATCTGCCAATTTCCATAATAAATTTTAAAAAACTGGATTAAGTTCTTAAATTTCATTTTCTGACCTATCTATGTTATCATTTTCTTCAGTTTCCCCTGGTAGTATAAGATAGGTGGCAAGGAACTCTTCTACAGAGTCAGTGTTCCACTTGTCAATGGCCAAAGTTTCCATAACGTCACCATCTTCATCCATCAGCTTGATGACTGGATCAGCACCACGCACGTACCTTTTGGGAGAGAACAGAAGAATATCAAGAGTTTTTTTTTTTCTTGGATTAAGGGAGGAGGGAATAGACCCTATCAGCCCTGGCACAGACCTTATATTTTGCTATTAGGTAAACAGAGGGGGGTCTGAAGCAAATTACCATAATTATGAAAGGGACATGTCAATTAAAATCACAGTTTTAATGAATAGCTAGTAATTTAAGTGAAGTTATCATTAGCTTATCTGACCCTGGTTGAGTTGATATATTTTAGTGCTTATTATTCTTAAGTAACAAAGCAAAATCAGATAATGGCTAGTAAAAACAACTGAATGAAGCCTGTGAAAAGCAAGGTTCACTAAGACTGAAAATATTCCAATCAATAATATGAGACAGAAAACTTACTTAATAGTAAGGTTGGGGAACGCCGTAGGTCGCTCACTCTTTACGAATGCTGAAATATAACAATGCCAGTTAGGAACATTTCATTTGTATTTAGTCTGTACTATAATACACTAAATAATTTTACACAACAATCATGTAATAAACTGGTACTAGTTAACTCCTTGAGTACCTAAGACAATATTCACCTTAAACTATCTAATTTTAGACTATTTTACTCAGTTTCTAATGTTCATCTAGGGAAAAGTCTATCTCAATTAGCCCTCTGACTTACAAATACAATATTCCTTCAAAACTGATTAAAACTAATAAGAATATAATAAATAAATGCATCCTAGTAGGCCTACCATACTCTTAAATGGTTAATGGTAATTTAAAATATGGTACAGTAGTTCAAGATTTTATACAAAACACAGCTATTTACAAACAATTTTGACTAGGCTACTTTGAAAAAATGTTAAGAACACATATCTTAAGTAGCTACAATAATGCATATATCATTGATAGCCTATATTGACAAAAATTAAAGTGTACTGTGTATATTAAATATATTTTGTCAAGGTTATCTTGGTTCATATATATCTAGAGCCCTTTCCAATGTTTACATTAAAATTATAAAATCAAGCAAAAAAACATTGTCATCAATGATGGTGATTTTTTTTGTTATGCACTGTCTTGGTTAAACTATCATATATTCATGTTATAGATGCTGTCCTTACCGTTACACTCATAAATTTGGCTATGAATATTTAGATAACATTACTTAATGTGTAAGATGCAAGGTGATTCTAGGGAGAGACGGGAGTTGTAAACTCGAGGCTTCTATGTCGTCAAATACAATCAACGAGGCGTTCTTGCACATGAATTTAATAAGTTATAATTTTACATACCTTGGACCTGCGGGAAGGCTCCCAGTCGTCATCCACACACCTCCAGCTGGGCCCGAGGATACTTCGTCGGGGAGGCGTTAACATCGTCTACGTTGCAACAACGACGACAATTAGATCTGTAAAATACCACACATTACAGTACTAGTACCAATATTATTAGGGAAATATATCTGCTGGAAATAGGGTAATACTGTATTGTACTTTAATATTTTGCTGCAGGGGGAACACAGATGTAGGAAATGTCTGAAAATTCTTTACAGTACAGAAATATTACTTAATTTCTAGCCTAATGATGATAAAGATTTTATTCTAGCCTTCTGAACCAATGGCCACTTAATTTCTAGCCTAAACATATAGAAAAGGCTAGGGTACATAACTTGGGTTACTCTAAAGCTAGGCAAAGTACAATAATTAAGTTTCTCAATGTATACAATACATATAGCCTACCTGCTAAGTACATAGTATTCTGAAAGTGGACTGAAAATAAGGAGTACAGTATCTGTACTGTATAAAACGCCACTAAAGCCTTATTCAAAAGTACCATAAAGTTAATAAAATAACCAACAATCTACTCACTCAAGGATGTCGAGGTTGAACTCCTTAAGTGTATCGCAGGAAGAACACAAAAGGTTGCCCTTGTTCAGACCCACCGCAAAACATTCCTCTGTCGACAGCTCCTGTACACCCGCCTCAACCAGGGACATCTGCAAGACATGTTATTTTTATTTAAGCCAAGTTAGAAATGGGAAATAATTCATAACTTGTAATGTGTAGTGTCCCTCTTTCTACATGCTTACATTTCTCATTCTACATCTCTCACTTCCCTTTCCCTCTCTCCAACACATCACTCCTGAAAATTAGAGATCTTGCAGTAAGTGACTATCAGACTCACTCACTCACTTGTTTGTCAAGGGAAATCCACACAATGCGAGCTAAGCTCATTATTATCGCGCCTCCTTAACTGGGAATGTATTGCGTGAAATGCATGTTATTTGTGTTATGTATCGTTGGAATGGCTGTGGATGTGTGTGTAGGCCTAGTCTGTATTTTAGCCAATTGGCCGCTTGGCGACATCTGGAAACGAAGTCTTAGGGTTAATCTGTACGGTACCAGTCTCACCCGAAGGCTTAGGTTGACCAGTACGATACCCATCTCACCTTGTAACCGATCACCAACCCCAGATGGGATGTCACACATAGGGTGACCGGTGCCGGTCTCTGCATGTAACTATATATATAATATAATATAATATAATATAATATAATATAATATTATATAATATAATATTATATAATATAATATATAATAGGGTCTACTGAAAACTGCAAAGCAGGCCCAGCACTTACACTTTGTTACACTTTGTTGTATTCCGTCTGTTGGTGACACAGTTGAGCTGGGGCTCCACTGCGACCAAGCAGCTCCCTTTCTTTCATTCTCCATTCCAGAAGTCGGTTGGAGTTGGCGCTGGGGTATCCTGGTGTTGGTGGCCGGTCCGGTATTTTGGCCAGCCACATGTCCAAGTGTTTCTTGAAGGTGTCTGGAGACACCCCAGTCATGTTCCTGAGAGGGGCTGGTATACAGTTGAACAGTCTGGTTCCATTGTATGCAAAGCTGTGATGGATCAGGGATTTGATTTTTTGCGTTGATCCCGGCGTAGTCCTCACATAGCACAGCCTCCCTCGCCTTTGGTGTTGATTCTCTTGGATGTTTGGATTTGGTACCTTTTGCTTATCTGACATTCACTACCGGTACATCATTATGGCTGCACTCTGCATTGTATGTCAAACCAATATCACCACACGGCAGGAGGCCTTGGAGTGTGAGACTTGTAATAAGTGGCAATATCGACTATATGGCACAGGAATTCCTCGGATTTTTTACAGGAAGGCTGTACGTCGCAAGACTGATTCACTTCATATGTAGCCTAATCCCTGTTCATGGGCGGAACCACTTGCAGACAACACCCATGCAAGTGAAGTTGATCACACCACCTCAGCCCATAGCGTGACGATATTGCTGACCTTACCCTACTGTTTAAAAAAAATCACAAAGTATATTTTTAGGCCTATATGATTTATCTATAATATAGCCTACTGTAGTCTCACTATATAATATCGTATTCAAAACACCTTTCATCATCCATGAAGCAATTATTTGAAGATTTATATTATTTGAATGATGTGGATCGTACAATAAAATATGAAAATTCGTAATGAACATTTTCAAAATGCGCCGAGCATATGGTGCCGAGTTGGTGCGACGAGTGCGTCGAGTTGGTGCGACGAGTGAGACGAGTTGGTAGATGCGCCGAGTTCACCTGATACAAAGGGGGTAGTAAAGTGTAAAGGGAAAAACTAAATAAGATGGTCACCAATTTTCCCATGGATTTTTTTATTTTTCCCAGTTAGTTTTCATCAATATATAGTGTTTGGAAATAATTACAACCCTCGGCGAAACCGTTTTCCCCATTATACAACGATCTTAAGACACGCCGCCCGATAGTGGGGAGGGCTATGAAGTACAGGGAAAATGAGGGGTTAAATGCGTAAAACGGCGATTAAAACGTATTTTAGCAAAACTTGGCTTGGGTTTTAAGGTATTTCTAAGGCCTAAAACCCAATATTTCGAAAATCCGAGCCAAGTTTTGGCCAAAGCTGGCTCGGATTTTGAGAGTTTTTAGATAACAAAATGACAGTAACCTCATTTAGAAATTTGGCTCAGGTTTCCCGAAATTGCAAAGCCATAAAACCCGAATATTGGAAAACCCGAGCCAAGTTTTGGCAAAACTTGGCTCGGATTTTGCGAATTTTAAGAGTAAACAAATTACAGTAACCTAATTTAGAATTTTGGCTCATGTTTCCCTAAATTGCAAACCCCAAAAAGCATAATTTTGGAAAACCCAGATACCGTAAATACTACCGCAACTACGAATCTTGTTTCTGAAACCTAGTATATTAACCTAACCAAACAACCCAACCTATCGACAGAGATGGGCAGGTGGAGTGGACTAAAAAGCTGGTGGACAGACCTCGGGAGACAGGTGAAAATGGCGTGTGTACGAATCGGTGCCGTCTATAGGAAGATATTGACAACCATGTTACGACAAAATTCCATTTTAGTACCATATATTTTTATTAGGTTTTGCCGAGGCTTAAAACACATTTTCATATTATGTTTAGAGCATATAAAATCTATATTTGTTTTCATATATTGCAAAATAATTGGTGACCAACTTATTTAGTTATACTGTGTAAAGGCATAGCCAAAAATTAGACCAGTGGTGCTGACGTCACAGCAGTAGGCTAGTCTAAAATCCGAGACAAACATACAGACGTGATTTCCAATCTTAACCAAATAATAAGCATCACCAAAGATATATTAGGCCTAAGTTTAATGCTAGCCTAACTATAAATAGTCGTAGATTTATATGTCAAAGACGACGAGCGTCACATCTAGTGACGGAGCGCGGCTGAGAAACTCCACACCAAGTAACAAGTAACACCAAAGGCTTCAATGAAGGATACCCAAAAAAAAAAATTACCATATCGGCAGCCGCTATGCCTTTACATTCGGGCCTAACCACGGTTCTGATAATCTGATTTGATGTATTTACACTGAATTTGTATTGCATTAGCTTAGGTTCGGTTGGTTACATAAATTAATACAATAAACTTAAGCAAAAGTACATTAAACATGAATCGTTATTAAGCTGGACTGTCATGTCATAGCATAGCGGCTGCGGCCTTGGCCTCTGGTAAAACGTCATCCTTCACCAGCAGGGTCAAGAGACGATAAAATTCATGCATTTTAAGACATGCTAGTTTCTATTTTTCCAATAATTTTCAACGTGATACGAAAATGAGGGTTTAAGCTTCATAATATCGAAAATTACGAGTTCAATACTCACCAAAGTCCCTAATAAAAGGAGACATAACCCTCCTGGATCCAGCATCCTCTCGTGGTTGTTGACACCAGCTGACGTCACTGCTGTTAGGTGGTACGGATCTAAAATGTTACATCACATTTAATAAATTTCGCCTAATTTATAGTTCTGTTGCATTTAAAGCGTGTATATACTTCTTTTGTTCCTTAAAATTACTTTTTACGATTTAAAATAAATAATTTTATTGTGTGCCTAAAATATTATCACCATAGAATTCGATTGTCTTTGCATAGAGCAATACGTTTTAAATATTACAAAATATGAGATTAGATCCTTATTGTTCAACTCCTTATAGTAAAACTGTACATACTGAATGTTGAATATGATATGAAAATTAATTATCTAGTTTTGACGTGTGTTTTGTTACTTTGATCCATTTTCTACTTTCTATATAGCAATACTTCAATTACAATCATCAATATGGCGTATGCAACGTATGCAATTAATAAGGGACAACTTTTAATGTAAGAAATTTAAATAGTTTTTATAAACATTCAGCATATCAGCCTTCAAATTCAGAGTTGTCAACTTAGTATATGTTCGCCCAGTTGGGCTATACTGTATTACATAAAAAGCGCGTTTTTCAAAGGCACACAAAAGGATGTTTTTGGGAGGCCATGCACGCCGCCGAATACCTTATCCTCTGCGCATGCACGAAAATGTAAGCCCCGTTGGCCCCGCCCACTGCCCAAAATTTACAAATATTATTAGATTAGATTAACCTAACCTAACCCTAATATAATATAACATAACACAAATAACAAAATACAAATATAAAATACACTAGATCCGAGTGGGATCGAACACTGGTTTTCAACGTCAGAGGCGGGAGCTATACCGACTGAGCTACGGAGCGACCTGGCAGATACAGTTTGGAGGCTATATTTAAACGCGGTTGGGCAGCGGGGCGGGGCCAAGTGGGCTTACATTTTCGCGCATGCGTAGGGGGTAAGGTATTCGGCGGCGTATATGGCCTTCCATGTTTTTCAAAGGCACAGAGAGGCTAACTTTTAGTTATGTATGGTAATGTTTGGTGATTTTACCATACAGAATCATACAGCCTCCCAAGCCTGTATCCATGCATGGGGATTAAATTCCATAATGCACTGTCACGTACGGTGTAGGCTACGTATTACCCCATTGATTGTCAGGCCAGTTGAAGGTATTTAGGGATAATTATTATAAGCCTTTACAACGGCACTTCGACACTCCAAAAATTGTTGAGAGGATAGAAGGGGTGTTGTAGAGAAAGGAAGTTGTTGGAGTGGCTTTGTTGTGTGTGTTATTAGTCTGTATCGGTGAGGTGTCCGTGTCTGATCCCCGACTGGGTGCGAGCATATGAAGCACGCTAGGACGTACTACCAATTCTCCCTAATTAGGGGAGGTGTGGTGGAGTGGTCATGCCACTGGATTGGTAATCCAATGGACCCGGGTTCAAATCCTGATATGTCAATGGGAAGATATTATTGGGATTGAATTTGTGCTGTACCTAGTATCAGTGCATTACCACAAAGCCCACCGAAATGCCAAAAAAATACCGTCATTGTTCCCTGATTAAAATAATAACACTGTATGAATATTCCCATATTCAAAATATGTTACAGGGGGACAATGCCTAGTGAGTTCACTGCTCAATAGGTGGCGTTCTGAGAGTGAGGGTCTGAGTCTGGAGGGTGAGACGGTGAAGCACTTGAGCGAAGCAACCGGCCGCTTCAGAGATGGAGCTGCTTCGAGCCATGATGGTTGCTTCACATGTCTCACTCCCCAGACTGGAACAAGACCTCACGGGCTTCACCGTGTTGAGCGGTGGAATGTACAGGCTCTCAGCCTATGCCCGAGAGGGAGTAGTTGGAATATAGAAGAAAAAAAAAAAAAAAAAAAAAAAAGAAGGAATTCACCGGAGACCTCTGGTGGATCACGCTTCCGAAGTAGCACCAGAGCTACATCTGTCGACATAAACAATTATGCTCAACGCCTAGGCTATGCAAAGTTTATCAAGATTTCTTACGATTCTGCATGTTTTTACTATATACTAGATGGCTACACTAAGTGCTTATATAGTATGGTAGTTGTGGGGGTAATGTGTCGGCTATAGAAAGTACGACATATAGCTTATAATTAAGAATGATTGATGGAGAGGGAGGGTGAAGACCTGCACGGGATATCGCCATTTAAAGGGCCCAGGTCGCTTACTGTACAAAACGTGCAAAACGTGTCTGGAGCGGCAACTCCAAGAATTTCTGGTAGGGGGAATTACACCCACTAAATATGTCCGCCTTGGGTAGGATCGATCCCAGGTCAAGCAGATTCACACGTGATCATGCTAGCACCTCCACTCGTTCCACTTCGTGCAGAATTGGCTATTTTTGTATTCCTATATAGCCTATAGGCTACCTATTTAGTGATATATAGTTGTAATCTGTCCTCTGTAGCCTTATATAATTGGAAGCAATAATACTGTTTAATTAACAAAGTGTACACTGCATTAAAATTATAAATTAGATATATTGAAATATGAAAAGTCTGTTGGGCCTAGGAGCAAATTGCCTTTTTTATTCAAAACAAAAAAGCTGTCTTCTTCTTCTTCTTGTGGAGTTATGGTCCACTGTCTGAAAAAAAAAAAAACGCTATTGTCTACTGGGCTATAAAAATATTGGCAACGCTGCGACTGGATGATCTCAGACTAAGCTGGCTCTCGTGACAACTTGACAAGAAGAATTTTGATAAAGGAATAATGAGTCAATGACCACAAGTTAATTGGTGCCGTAGTGAGCTCCTACACCAGTGGACAAGATGGGTCTGAGTAACGTGCTAGTATTGTCCCAAGTGACCACATATATATTGACGCTGTTGCTGGCTCTTTGTATCATTATTCCAATTTCCTTTCATCTCAAAGACTTCAAGTGAGTTAGGCCTAGGGCTACTGTATTTATGATTAAAATAGTTTAGCTTAATATGTTCTGTGACTTTGATACCACCAAATTAACTCTTGAATATGGTTCAAGACTAGCCTAAAGGTTAAGCTACTAGGCTAGCTGTAGCACCACTCTTTTAATAGGCTAGGCCTAGCCTAGGCCTATAGCCTAATTCCAAGAAAATAATTAGCCTAGGCCTAGCCTAGACTGGATTTTTTGGATAGGCTAATTGGCCGATTGATAAATCTACAGTTAGCCTATAGGCTAGGCCTACTACCCCCTATTTTGTCGCTATTCTGTTGGTACTAATGGGTTAATATTATTAGTAGTAGACTTAGTATGGTTTGATGATGCGCGGAAATTAATATTTGACTTGAAATAGATACATTGAAGTAGGCCTAGGCCTATTACAACAATTTCGCGAACCCATAAACAGGGAACGTGAGCTGGGTTTAGACCGTCGTGCACCCATAAACAGGGAACATGAGCTGGGTTTAGACTATCAGCGAGACAGGTTAGTTTTCGGGGTATAGGCTATATTAAGCAAACCACCCACCAATTGTCATGACAATTTTGAAATGCATGTTGGAATCCCTAGCCTAGGCAGCTAGGCTAGGCCTAAACTGTACTTCATTTTTATGTAAGTTTGATAATTTGGAAAAATCGATTACGGGAGAAAATTAACATTGAAAATGATGTGTAAAAAGTCTCCCATAAACGGCGGCCCGCTATGTTATTGTAGTTTGCGGCCTAATTTCGTCTGTTGATTCACTTTCTCCTTAATTGGACCCCCTATGAAGTACAACAGAATACAGATTATGATGACATAAGTGACGGCACTGACGGGTGTTTAGAGGGGGCAGAGCTCCTCCTTCAACATATTACGTGTCCCACAGTAACTTCTATTAGGCCTATATAAACAACCCAAGAATTTTCACAGATTTTTAAAATTTCATTTAGAATGTAATTGTAGGCCTACTCCATGTTAAAATAAGTGTCAACCCTCGAAAAATTCTATTATCCTAAGGGAGATACAGAACATAGAACCTGTAACCTGTAACGATATTTGTCCAGGGTTCCCCACCCCATAGACGGCACACAACACGACTCGGCGGACCTCTTTCTCCCTGCCTTTCAGTCTAATTAACACTAGGAATTTGCCTAATTTTCTATCCAATGTACTATCCAACCAGCGGGGGTGTGGGGGCAGCAGCCCCCACCCATAATACTAGGTTAGGTTTAGGTTAGGCTAAAATCTTTAATGTTGCTTAATTGTTGGATAATGAGCTTACTGGGTAAGTTAATTTTCTATCCCATGTATCATCCAACAACTTTTGCCAAAACTCGATTTTTTTTTGTTTTTTTTCATTTTGGGAGTTTCTTAAGTTGAAAAAAAAGAAAACCCGAGCCAACTTCTTTTTTGCACTTGCTGTCTTTTATGCAGCTGAAAAATCTTAAAATCCGAGCCAACTTTTGCCAAAACTTGGCTCGGGTTTTTTCATTTTGGGGTTTTCTCAAGTTGAAAAACAACAAAACCCGAGCCAACTTTCATCATAAAAGCCATTATATCGCCTTTTTATGTCTTTAACCCCACATTTTCCCTGATCTTCATAGTCCTCCCCACTATCGGGCGCCGTGTCTTAAGATCGTTGGATAAAGGGGAAAACTATTTTTGCGGAGGTTGAAACTAATGTCAATCATATTGATGCAAATAAACTAAAACAAAAAATAATGAAAATAATTGGTGGGTGTCCTTAATATTTTCCATTTTCGGTTAGGTTAAGTTAAGTTAGGTTAGGCTAATGTTAAAAATACGAAAATGCGACGGTCCTTGGTATTAAACAACACTGTATATCAAATAACAAATAAAAAACAACAACAACTTACCTGAAAAACTTGTATCTGGTTAGTGATAAATTTTTATCATAATACGTGTTGGTCAATATACAGGAGACGCAACAATATAGGTAGCAAATTTCTAATGGTAGTTTTGGGGATAACATTCAAGACCTCTTTCGCCACCTTATTAGAAATAATTTATTAGGGAAAATAGGGACCAATAGACTCGCCATATTTTTCTCATTATAGTCCGCATGAAGGAATTTCGTTATCGACACTTGAAAAAACCCGATTACACCGAAAAATAACACAAAAATAATGTCCCGAACGTAAACAAACCATTGCACCCAATGAATCCTTCGACCTGGGTCCTCTTCTTCTTGTTTTGAAAGATGCGGTGAGTGCGATTCACACAATAAATGGCTTGAACGTTACTCACAAAAACTATATTATATTATATTATATTATATTATATTATATTATATTATATTATATTAGGGTTAGGTTAGGTTAGGTTAGGTTAATCTAATCTAATCTAATCTAATCTAATCTAATCTAATCTAATCTAATATAATATAATATTTGTACATTTTGGAAGCGTGCATGGCCTCCCCACAATTTTCCTTACCTACTGTAAAAGCGCGATTCACCCAATAAATGGCGCCATTTGACGGAGTATCTTCAGATTAATGAATAATGGGTAAGTTAATGCAAATCCTCCACTCAAACCATGATAAACAACAATTAAACACTATATTCCCTGGACAAAATATAAAGAAACTTGGTAAATAAGGCGGCTCTAGCTGTCTTGAATGTTACCGTTTTGGGTTCCTATCATCATATGCTTCATGTCTATATACTTTTTATCCCTGGGGAAAACAAAAAAAATCTTGGGTTTTTTTTTTTTTTGTCTTGGTTTTTTTTTTTTTTTTTTTTTATTAACCTAACCAAAAACCCTAACCTAACCTAACCTAAATGTATTTGGGGGCTATTAGGTTAGGTTAGGTTAGGTTTTTTGGTTAGGTTAATGACCAAAACAAAACAAAATCCCCCCCCCCCCCCCCAAAAAAAAAAAATCCCACTATTTTTTTTTTTTTTCTCCCCCGGGGATAAAAAGTATATAGAAATGAAGCATATGATAATAGGAACCCAAAACTACCATTAAAAATGTGCTATCTATATTGTTGCGTCTCCTGTATATTAACCTACGTTTTTTTTCCAGTTTCCGCGTCTGCTGAACCATCCAAAATCACGCTAAAAGGCGTGTTTTGAAGGGGGGAGGTGGTGCACTGGTGGGGGGTAGTGGGGGAGGGATAGTATAACTGTAGATTTACCGGCCGATTCTCAGTAGCCAATAAGACGTGACTAAGTTAACCTAGCCTAACCGGTATCATTGAAGAAGCCTTTTGCCGTGGCTCGCATGCTCTCGGTCACGACTTACGACCGTTACGTTTATTTATAATTTTAATGCTGTTTCAAAAAGACTTGCAGCGTTAGGCTATTACGGATTATTTACAGCACAAACTTTCAGAAAACACTTGAAGGCTATAATCTATTATTTAGGTTAGGCGGCTAGCTATGGTGTGGGAGGACATTTTTAACATTTTAATTTTCCAATTTTTAACTTTAGAATAACTTTAAAACCTTTTCTAAAGAGTCCTTATCTCCCAGTAGTAGGCTACTGGTACTAACACTAACATAGGAAAAACTAGGTTAGGCTTTTAGTTGGTGCTTATAACCGAAACTACCACTAATTATAGTCATGGATGGAGTCATGAAAGAAATACTATCAAGAGCAGTGGATGTTGGTGTATCGCTGAAAAGGGAGGGAATTGAGTGGAAGCTACCTATACTGCTGTTTGCGGATGATACAGTTCTGATGAGTGATAATAAATGGGAGTTGCAGGGTCTGGTAAATGAGTTTGGAACAGTGTGCGAAAAACAGAATTTGAAGATAAATGCGGGGAAGAGCAAGGTTATGGTCTTCGAAAGGGGTGAAGTCACAGAGTGTGAGGTGAAGCTGAACGGTCAGGCTATGGAGATCGTCAACTCTTAAGTATCTGGGCAGTGTGTTGAGTAAAGATGGGACTATGGATGAAGAAGTGCGGGAGAGGGTACAACAGGGGAAGAGGGTTGTAGGAACGCTAAAAGCAGTAACAAGAAATAGGGTGGTCAGTATGGAAGTGAAGAAGTCCTTGCATGACAGTGTGGTAATCCCGACACTGACTTACGGAAGCGAAGCATGGACGTTGGTTGAGGGACTCAGACCAAGAGTGAGAGCAGTGGAAATGAATTACTTAAGGAGTGCGTGCGGAGTTACATGGAGGGATAGACAGACTAATGAGGAAGTAAGAAGGAGGTGTGGTGTGGAGGTAGATGTGCTGGAAAGTGTGAAAAGGAACAACTTGCGATGGTTCGGCCATATGGAACGTATGGAAAGCGAGAGAATGACTAAGAGGGTGTACGAGAGCGAGGTGGAGGGACAGAGAGGGAGAGGTAGACCGAATGAGAGGTGGAAGGATGGAGTGAGGAAGTACATGAACGAAGGCGGTGCTGGTTCGACTGACTGGGGACAGAGGTGCATGGGGTCGGTTCGTTCGTGGCCACCCCTTCGGGGATCACGGCGTCAGGCAATAGATAGATAGATAGACCACTAATTATTTCTCAATATTTGAAGGCTAAGCCTATTATATAATACAGATGTTGCAAAGATCATATTAAAATTTGTTTCAACCTCCGGAGATCCATTTTATGTACACTATATAAAGCACTGTAAAAAAAAAACTCCCCCTATAATTCTCCCTATTGACGGCAGTGAAATTCTTATTAAGCCCTTTACTGTTAAAATAGATGCTGATTTCAATAATTCATAGGGGTGTGATGGGGGGCAAAGCCCCCCCAACCTATCCTGTATCCAAAGGCCCCAAAAATTGTATATTTACTCTGAAAATGACTTACATCTGAGTGTTTTAAGATCGTTGGATATTGGGAGAAATAAAGTTTTCCGGGGATTGTAACTAATTTCAACTACTGATGTTTTGGACCGACAGTTAGCCCATCGATCTTTTTAGGCCTAATAGGTCCGGTAGATCATATACATCATTGCTATATACAGTATGTCATTAAGAGCTGAAATGTGTTATAAGGGAGAAATAAAAAAAACGCTAAAATACATAGGCTATACAGTATACTGTAAAAGTAAAACAATCAGTTTTTCAGCCAGTACCCAACCAGCGGGGGTGTAGGGGCGGCAGCAATGATGAAAACTACCTAAAACCCATAAGAAAAACCATGGGAAAATTAGTGGTAGTTTCGGTTATAGATTCCTTTTAGTTTATTCTAAAGATAGGCTAGGCCTAGCCTAGCCCATAGCCTAAATTGAAAAACAAAAAATTAAAAATGTTCTCAGAATTTGTTTGTACTGTACGGTTACGGACTTACGGTATTAGCCTATGTATTCTGAATGTTTGGCCTGAAAATAATAAATAATAACACCACGAGTGTCTTTTTGAAAGTTACTGGTTTCTGTTTGGGAGGATTTTGCCTCCAGAGTCCAAACTCATGAAATTAAATCTTTGATTATCATTTTATTTCACTACAGTACTGGTATCTAACTATCATTAATTAACTCAACCTTATTTTATGTATTGGTAATTTAATCTAGGTTACCGGTACGTATGTAAGGTTCTGTTGGATACGATTAGCCGTTTGGCTTTCAGACAAATATCCACTTCCAAATAATTAAATTTGAGCAAACTTCTCGGAACTTAGTCGGAAGTCTTAACGTCCTACGTAGTTTTAATGTTTTAACCTTTCTATTCTCTCCCACATTCCACTGAATTGTAACCTATGCTATAATACAGTACAGTCGGTCCTCCGGTAAAGCGGCTAATGTGTTCTGGTAACCTCCCGTGTTACCAAAAACCGCGTTACCGAAACCATATGTTTACATGTTAAACGTACCTTTGTGTTCTGGGGATTTCCACAAAGTCCACTTTTTCTCCATAGAAGCCGATGTTATAAAAATTAAATCAATTATAAAGGTTATTTGACATGTGCATTGAGTTGATTTGCCCATTGCAACAACTCTTACCTCTGAATAAATATTTTGTTTAGGCTAGGCTAGTTAAGGAGAGAGAGTCACAGCAGTAGCCTAGATTTTTTGATTGAAGCTCTGAAATCCCGCCATTATATTTCTCACCTCACACAATAACTACACATTTTAGAATGGTCTACTCTTCACTCAACACACAGCAACGATCATATCTACCTCTGGTATGCATAAACACTTGGTTAGGCCATTTATTTGCAGAGATATGAGCATCGGTAAATGGCGAAAATCGGAACTTCGGAATTCCCGCATAACTCGCCGTCTTATATATCTCACCTCACACAATAACTACACAATGTAGGGTGTTCTAGTCTTCACCCAACGCACAACAATGATCATATCTACCTCTGGTATGCATAAACACTTGGTTAGGCCATTTATTTGCAGAGATATGAGCATCGGTAAATGACGAAAGTCGGGAGTTAAGGTTCGGCGCCCGGCTAGACCCCGCGTCAGTGTAAGTGTTGACCGTGTTCGCAAAATTTTGGATATTTGGGGTGTACCGCGTGCCACCAAATCCGCGTTTCCAAAATGCGCGTTACCGGAGGACCGACTGTATTGTATTATAAAATTGCCAAAGATAAATTAGGCTAATTAGCTACAGTAAAAAGAACTTTTTCCCGTAGGCTATAGGGCCTATGTTCTACTTCCAACCTCAGGCGTCTGAAAAGTGACAACCATTTTGGGTTGCCGTTTGGTTGGTTTGCTGTTAATACATAACATTACATAACCGAATTAAGATTATGTTAACTTCAGGCTTTGATTGTTTAAATTACGTGCCAATCGCCCCTCCCAGGGATATTTGGCGTACAAATGCCTTGTTTACACGTATCTCCGTAAATACTATTAGTAGTACCGTACGTATGTATATACTCAGGCACATACCCAATAGCTGGGGGTGGCCAACTTGAGACATACTATTAGTACGGTATAATATCAAATCAATTATCATGATCACGCACCTTCATGCAGCTTGAGAATGGTGAAAACTGCATCTTTCTACGTTGCTTTGTTCAATGTTTTTCATCACGTGAGACTTGTGAGGGGCAGGGGATGGATCTTAGTTCATCACTAGGCTGATAGGGATGTGATTGCACCATGAAAAATTTGATTGCATGGCGTGAAACATATAGACACCCATGGCATCACCCGGGTTTTAGGGGTTAATGTATTGATATATGGTGAAAATCTCATAGAAATTGCCACTTTGTCCTCATACACATTAGGGGGGTCACCTGCTTTTTTCTCCTCTCCTTTTCTCTCTTTCTCTGGCTTGTATCCATTCGGCCCCATTCAGCCAATTGTTTTAAGACGTTTATCCCCATCCAGGTGTCGATTTCTTCCTGACGAGCGATAGCGAACCAGCATTGTATGGTGAAATCCGGCTTCGCCGGAGACATTTTTCTGTAAAAAAATTTAGCTTGCTGTCAAAACAAAAAATATATACAGTATGCTGGCTCGCTACCGCTCGCCAGGAAAATATTGACACCTGGATGGGGGTAATCGTCTTAAAACAGTAGGCTGAATGGGGCCGAATGGATACAAGCCAAAGAGAGAAGGAGAGAAAGAGAAAAAAAAGCGAGGTGGGCTCCCTTAAGGTCAGAACCCTGCTCCGGCTTACAGAGCAAGTCAGCCTTGATAGTGACAAGGGTAGGGAGATTATTTATGCCATACCTGGAGTATTCTCATTTTATACCGTGTTATGATCCCTTCTTTTTCCTCTCCAGGGGCCACTGCTTGTTGTTCAGTAATGGTACGTGGCGTGAAGCAGACGGTCAACTGATAGTCAACTGGGCCTCTCAGGGGTTCTGTGACTATAACCTATCCTGGGCCAGTATATCTCTCCTCATAGCCCTCATCCAGACCTACAGGTTCTCTGCTCAGCTCTGTCGTGGTACTGAGAGGTAAGTACATTATACAGTATTGATCTCTATCATCACCGTTCCTTTTCCTGCAGCGACTTCTATAGGGAATTTTACGCCACTGCGGGGTTTTTGTAGCTTATTTTCATTCACTACCCTCGCCCTAGCGTCTTAAATATGATAGCGAACGGAACAGGTCTATTCTTAGTGAAAAATTCAGCTAAAACTATCCCTATACAAATCCATTTCATTAATTCATAACTTCCTTGGCCTTGTTGCTGGGCAGTCCCAGAATAAGTGTATTATTCTCTACTTTTGTCTTTCTCCACTTTCAATACTCAAGGAAATAACTAGTTATTATAGCAACTAATTATGTTTGTTAGTGTGAGTTATGGCCTCTAGCATGCTAGTCAGTTGTCAATGTTCTTTGTGTGGATAATACAACTAATACAGTACAGTATAGACCACTGATACTGGAATTATGGAATATATATCAAAGATTCTTGTATAATTATCATTAATCTCCTGATTCTACCTTGCAGCACCTTCCTAAGTGCATTCTGTGATGTGGTGTTATGTATGGCTATGTCTGGGGCAGCTCTAGCTGGTGCTGTCATCATCACTGTTGGATACCAGACCTGGTGTAATGCTATTATGCTGCGCTTCGAGGCGTAAGTATACTTTAGCAATGATGTTTTGAGAGAGTGTTTAATTCCATCATGTTTCGCTTTGTGAGAATTATGAGAGATGATTTGTGCGTGTGCAACAATATCTTGTACTATTATGAGTTGTAACTGGAACAATTAGATGGAGAAACAAACAAGGACTGAATGGGAGTAGGATGAGACTGGGTGTAGCCTGTAGGACTATCATACTGCACTTTGAAACATGAGCAAGAGTAGGGTGGTACTGGGGCTTTAGTATTATGAGAGAGTATTGTTGATTGAATACATTCAGTAACACCCTGTTCTTAACATTAATCATCAATTACAAACCCCAATGCACTTGAATAAACTAATGAAAGCATATGGTCCTCCCGGGATTCGAGCTCGGAACACTATGCATAGAGAGAGGGAGAGTTGGTTAAAAATATCCTATATTTTGTAATGATCATCTTTCCTGTAACTTTCTCCCTTCATTTACCCCCCAGGTGTGAGGACGCTACTATTAATAATATTGACAAAGAGGACGGTATCGACACCCGCATGTTCTACACCCATTGGGGGACAGCACAGGTGAGTTTTCTTGTTTCAGTAAACAACTAAGCATACTGTAACTTCTGTCTCACTTAAATGGTCAAGTATTCAATTGAAAATGAGGAGTGCATATTTTAGAATGGCCCGCATTGGTATCATTGACCTGAAGAAACTGTTTGTGATTTTTTTGTTTTTCTTTTTAACCAGATCACATAAGCTCCATACTAGAACTCTCATAGGGCTGGCCTGTTAGTGAATTGGCAGTAAAAAAATTCTCCTTTAGGTAGTCTACTTATGTCTACTTCTCAGAGCTTATTACAGTCAATTATATATTTCCAGTTTGGAGCATGGACATCATGGGTGTGTTGGGTGGGTCTGGCCATGTTTGCACTACTGAAGCTGTGCAAATACCACCAGCAGGAGAACATCAGAGTGTCTATGGCCCGGGAGAGAGCTCGCCTCGTCCGGGACAGACACTCGCCCCTCGTGGAATAAAAACCCTCGCACGCTCAAAGTAGCCGTGCGGAATGGATATGCCCACCAGAGTATCTTTTTTATGAATGAGAGTTTTGTTTTGTTATATTTTCTGGTCTTTTATTTGATATTTTTTCTGGTCATTGTTAAAACTTATGCTGATAGGTAGAGGCAACCATCATCTTTGGTATTCTGCCGTTTACACTGGTGTAGTTCAGCATTAACCCTTTGAGTACCAGTGACGTGTGTTGTATTTTATTCTTGCTATACAGTATTCAGACGATATGCAGCTTAAGAAGGATCTGTCGTCGTTAATGCGTTTGGTTTAGATATTTTGAAGCCTTATTATTGCTACAGGTCCTTCCTTAACTGAATAAAATTGTCTAATCATTGCCAGAATATAATGAAAAGGATGTCACCGGTACTGAACGGGTTAAGTGGAATGCACAAACAGTTTTCAGTACCGTACCGTTGATAACTGTTTGAAAATGCTAGGGTGTTTACCATATAGCCCAGGCTAGTAGGCCCGTCAACTTTATGGCACATGGTGTAAGAATTGGCCTACAGGTCTCCCTCGATTTACGATTGAGTTACGTACTTGAAAACCCAATCTTAAATAGAAAAATTGCATAGCAAACCCTAAAATTAATGGGGTAAATGGGGATGCATTCTAGGACCAGCCAAAACCCAAACACAAACACCTAAAAACCTATAATAATATCGTAAATTGTGCCATCGAATAGTGAGGGAGACCTGTACTGTACTATCGTTAACCATACCAATTTCTGCCTCGTGGTAACTCTAGGTTTTCAGTGCGCTGACTGTGTTGTTGTTGTTGTTTTTCCTCAAGCTGCCTGGCCGAACAGCCCCAAGGCCCCGAGCAAGGCCAAGGCCGTAACTGTGACTGACTGTGTTCTTTAGATTAGTGACTCGGCCATCTTAACATTCAAATTAGCCTAGGATTCAGGAACATTTAGCCATGCTATTACAAAGGATTATATTATGGTACACTCTGAGACATAAAGAGTGGACTTAAATTTTCTAAGCTTTCTGGGGCTGCATACCATTTTTGTTATTATTATCTAGCATAAGCAGTTTGATGAGTCCTAAAAATCCATGACTTTGGTCCTCGAGTGTACAGTGGTCGTTTGTGTAGCGCTACATATGGGACTATTGTGGGCCTCTAAACACAGAGTAACAGTTGGGTACAGGTCTCCCTCGATTTACGATTGTGTTACGTTCCTGAAAACCCGATCTTAAAAGGAGAAATCATATAGCAAACCCTAAATTACATGGGGATGAGTTCTCGGACAAGCCAAAACACAAACACAAACACCTAAAAACTTATAACAATATCGTAAATCGGGGCATCGGATAGTGAGGGACACCTTTACTGACTTTTAGCAATATTTAGACCGAAGAATATTTCCTATAATTAATTGCACAATAACTTCTAATGATTGATCCAGTGTTTGGCGTTAATAATGTGAATTCTGTATAATACTTTATTTTGTGTTTTATCTAATATTTTCCTTTGTTCAAAGTACACACGTGATTTAGTAGTCTTTTGTAACTGGTAGGCCTGTCTCAGTTTCATTAAATACAACTTTAATCAGGCAGCAATATTTATACTATAGCTTATTAATGCTACAGCCAGAAGATTTTACTTAACTTGGAAGAATTTCAATAGAATAGAATATTACTTTATACAAACCAAGAAGTCTAGGGTTTGAGGCTCGAGCCAACCAGTGTGTGTTATTGGCAGACGACAGTGCTGTGGTGGATGGCCGCGGTCTAGCAATCTGTGGCAACTGTCCACTCATGTCTGTGAAACATCAGGGCACCCACCCTAGCCCAGCTCTTCAGCAGGGAGTGCATGGTGGTAAAAAAAAAATATTATCATTATCATTCCTAAGTTGAGAATTATAATGTAAAACTTGCAAAATAAACAAACCAAAACTTGGACGAACACAGTAATAAAGACAAAACAACTTATCAAAATCGCTATGTGGAAACAACGCTTAAGCAAAATAATAATAAAATTGTCTTTAGATAGTCAAAATAAAATATATATTGGCATCTACTGATAGAACGGGCCAACATATTTCTTTACAATACATACCGTACTCTAAGCTAATGCTACCTAATATTTTCTCTTCCTATCATAGAATATAGTTTCTGTGTGTTCAAGTAACCTTGTGAATCTGATAATCCTGTTTTTGTTTTTTTCATAACAGTTCTATAAGATATACTTTTCTGTTTAGTATCAAGTATGTTATCGTGTATCATAGACTAAAGTTATTATGCATCCTTCAGTGGCTGTTGGAGATATATTTTTTATCAATACGAGTTTTCTTCATTATTGGGCTGATGCTCTACTGTATTATGTAATTTGGTGGACAAATTGGGTACAATGTCTTATAATATATCTTGCATATATGTACAGTATCCTACAGGAAATTGTTCACACCTAAGTTTTTTGTATGGAAGAAGAATTATTATTTTGAATTAGAAGTGTATTTTCATATGCAATATTAATTTTATTTTACGAATTAATGGTTTGATAACAAATTATTTATGTCAACCATAGTATAATCTTCCATACATAAGATCATGGAGTGGACACAAATTCATGTGGCCAACTGTACAGTAACTTCAATACTGGTAATGTTTTAACACTTAAAGAGCGGCCTATGCGGTTTATAATATGTAGCCACCAGCGGGGTGTTTTTAGCCAAAATAGGGCTGTTTACGTGATCATTTTCATGCCTAAATAAGACCCAGAACGTAAAACAAGTATCTATCCCTGAAAGGGCATAAACAGAGCTTTCGAATGACACCATAACGATCCTTTTATGATGGCTAGTTTTCTTGCAAAAACCGTGCAACGCGAGTGCAAAAAGCATGTAATTAGGCACTTTCCCCATACAATTCCGTATATAGCGAGTGAGAGAGGGAGGGAGGAGGTGAGATTCGTGTCAGTAGGTTCGCCGCGGTGGTCTGGAGCAGTCATACGCTCGCTACTCTCCTGCCACCACTTGTCTCTCTCTCTCAGCAACATTACGTGCTGAAATTGCCACACGACCTATGTCGAGCGCCGCCACATAGTCCAGCTTTATTTAACTCGACTTATGTTGCGCGCCGCTAAAGAAGGGTTAAAGTACTGTATGTTAATTATGATTTTAATGAAACTCAGGTACAGTCAATCCTCAAGTAACAAGAAGTTCAGTAACACGGATTCGTAGTTACGCGGGCCAACAGCACAGACCAATTTCTCATTAACACGGGCCATATTTCGGCCTAATGCGATAAAGACCCGAAAAAGTGTTAAGTGTTTGTTGAATGTTTGGAAGGATTATAACATAAAAATTGGTGTAGACAACATGGTTGATGCTTTGAAAGATGTGAGCCTGGCCACCATCCATCACAAGCGTCATAACATTCTCGAGGAACTACCTGGTCACATGCTGGACGTGCCAGGTGAGCACATGCTCTCGATGCTGCTGTTGAGAGAGATGTGGAGGCAGCCAGAGAGTGTTGCCAGCCTGGATTCTGTCAACGAAGTCCCCAACCTTACCCCCAGCACCAAAAAATTGCTGCATGAGCTGGAACATTAAGAGCTAGCAGATGATGAGGGTGAGGATAACAAAGAGAAGCCAGCAGGAAAGCCAGGGACAGCCTGCTTGAAGGAACTGTTTGAATTAATCAAACGGATAAATTTTGTCATAACGTGACACCAACCAAGACAGAGCAGACATGATTGCTGCGATAGTCTCTAGTACTGTACCTTGAGATCCTACACCGATATGTATAACACGAGAAATAACGAACATCAAGAGCAACGCATCACCCAGTTCTTCCGTGTCAGGCAACAGCAACAAGAGCAAGCAGCCAATGACTGACGACTCTGACCCGGAGCCAGACGACCCAGATGAGGAAGTCAATTTCATCGTCGCCTCTTTTGACTTTGAGGGGTTTGGTAGTGACGATAAAGCAGGGTGTGGGCGTGAGGGTGGAGCAACATCATCATCATCACAGTAACATCTGTGGTGATGTAAGAGACTTGGAGGGGAACTACTCATCACTACAAAAAAGGTACAGTATGCTGTCTAACTTTTGATATTTTTGTTGTTATAATGTTACCCTGTTACCCTACTGTATGCCTGTATGTATTTTATCATGAAAACTAATGTTTTGTGTCAGTAAGGGGTGATTTTTGTCTGGTTTGGGTTGGCAAATAATGTAAATTGCTTTTTAGTACTGCGGGACTGCTGTCGGTCTACAATGACAATGTTACTAGAGGATTGACTGTTTACATCTGTGTGCCAATGCTTTGTTGAAGAGATATATTGGGTTTTGCTGGTAATTGGTTAATGACATTAGAATTGATGTTGCTTGTATTGTGTATGGGCCTTTTAGTAATACAGTACTTCCTTTCATAATCTGGAATGGGGAGTTGTAAAAGGAATAAGACAAAAGTAAACAAAGTTCATCACAAACTTAAAAAGGTATTAGAAATGTCTAATTAGAGTGTCATGTACGTCTGATACAGTTTGTGATACCGGTATGTTTGGTGGTGATACTGATGTTTGTTTCTTAGATAAGCTGATAAGTATGGAAGAAGTCTGATAACATAGAAACTATTACAGTATTTGGTTTAAAACAGAGTGGCAGCTCAGGAATTATAATTTTTATCGTTAATTAAAATAACTGATTAGCTCAGTTAATTATAAGAATACATGGCTAAAATGTAACCATCATATACTGTATTTCAATTCCAAGGCAAGAGATTACCCCAGATATTAATAATACAAGGAACCTTTATCTTGCATGCGTGGGTAAGCCATTTTCACCCAAAGCTTGACATGTGTAGTACTTTCTCAATTAAAGGTGGCACTCGCGGTTATGAAATTAGATACAAAAATTTCCACCTGCAACATAGCAATTATGTGGAAGCCAGGGCCACTTGACGTGTGATTAACAGTGGTCCTCTGCTAATACTGTACAGTAGTATGATCTTAACTTACAGCTATATCACCTATATAGTTACCCAGCCTTGTCAAACAGTTCACCAGTCCAGCATAATCCCAGTTTTATGAGGTGTTGTCAATAAGAAGGCATGTAAATCATTACTCATATACACGGAAAGTATGGTTATAATGTTTAATTTTAATTTTATATATATACAGTATTCAAGTTAATAATTTTCACTTTGATTTCTAGGACTGTATACAACCTCCCTTTATAGTTGCTGGGGGGGGGGGGGGGGGGGGGGCTTTGGTTTCCCGTGCGTTTCCACACTCTCCTCAGCTCCTCGCCTTGGAGTGGCTTCGGTCACCTGGGCTTTATTAATGGTAAGCAGGGAGGGTTCTGTGGGGGCGCTCGGTTGTGGCATTGGCCTTGCTCTGGACCTTGGGGCTGCTCGGTCAGACAGCCTGGGGAACAGCAACAAAAACAACAGAAACTTATAAAGTTGATGAGTTTCCCATGGAGGTGCGACTCGATCTAATGCTCTCATGGATTTCTTTACAGGTTGAATGTGAACAAATGAATTTATCCATTTCCTCTAACCCTCTCAGTATGATGCTACCTCTCTTCATTCTGTTCTGGCTACCATTAGGCAATTTTAGTTAGCTTCAAAAGAACCTGTGGGAGTCAGTGAGTTCAGACTACTAGTGGTCCATTCTAAGCTACGACGTTATTGTGGCGCCATGTTTTCTATCAATCAATCAACCATTCTAAGCCAAGCAAGGAAAATTTAGCCACAAAAAATAATTATTATAAGGAAGCCTTGTATTGAGGAATCAGTGTTGTAAGAGGTAGTTATTATAATGTAAAACTTGCAAAATATACAAACCAAATCTTAGACGAACACAGTAAAAAGGCAAAAGAACTCATTATTAGTTCATTCACTATAATATTGTAAACATCATACACCAAGCCCTGCATAGCATGTATATATATTTCTTATGCCCACAATTCCACTTATACAGTACCTTATATTATATAGATTTTTAATATAATTGTTTGATAGAGGTTCATTATTATAAGCTGGATTTTTCTACATAATGTTTATACAGTATATACCGTATATTATATAGAACAGTAGCATAGTTATTTATATGTATCCTCAAAATAACTTCTATACTAAATTACTTTTAAGGTGGGATGGGCCGTTTTTTGGGCGAGTTTTGCATGTATTCGTTATATTTCTAGTTTCCTCCCTAGACTTAGTTTCCTCCCTAGACCTCCATCAAATTTAAAAAAACGTCCATTAGATCACCCGTCTAGATTAATTTGTAAATTTTTTGACAGAAAAATGTTACGGCTGAAGGCCGGTTCTTCCAACATTACAGGCTCACTATCGTTCGCCATGGACAAAATTGACACCTAAATAGCACGAAAGGTCTAAATATTGACGTATAAATGGGGCGAAAGGTCTTAAAATCGACTAACTAATGGGGCAAACATCTTAACATCTGAAAACTAATGGGGCTAAACATGAGGGAAAAAAGGGACCAGAAAAATGGCCCATGTCCCCTTAAGCCAGAGGAATTGACCACTTGTGAGTTTTGGGCTACAAGGATGTTGGAGCTGTAGACATCGATATTTTACAGAATTACCAGTTAAAATACAGTTGTAGTACATTTATAAATACATGAAACCCAATTCAACATACTTTTTATCCATCAGAAACCTACATTGTTATTGGATTTTTATATAATATCAATGTTTTCGGCTCCACCGTCCTTATAACCTGAAACTCGCAAGTGGTCAAGTAGAGTACTGTACTTTCTTGTAAGCTGTAACTTTGTATTAATTTCCTTACAACATATTTAGCTTGCAACAAACTGCCTAAACTTGTCTATTGTAGAGTAATATATATATATAATGTACAGTGTATAGATTCATAGCAATGGTAAAGGATTCTAACACCACTATTGTTGATCTAATCGCTAACCCATGAATTACACGATGAATTAAATTTACCCGTGAATTGCGTAGATCTTTCTGAAACATACATTGGTTGAGTTGTGGTAGATTTTAGAAGTTTCATAGTTTTGGTGGGAAAAGGTTTGTATGGTTTGGGTGCGACTCTGTTTAGTTATTATTGGTAGCGCCAACGAACTTGACAATAATCTTGGCCCCTTAACTGCTTTCAACTCAAAACGAATGAAAGCAATCTCGCTGACGTTTCTATCATTTGGGAAGATTCCACCAGGAAATAGGTGTGGATATTTACAGCCAGTTTGCTCCAGGCCTTTTGAGTTACAGAGAGGTCAGGGCTCAAGAGTATTGTCAAGTTCGTTGGTGCTACCTATAATAATGTATTTGTGTTGCAATTATAGTTATTGATTTTGTTTGCTGTGTTTGGCATGCATTTCAGTTACGTTGTCGAGTTTCTCAAATTAAATAAACTCAAGCTTTTATTAGACCATGATTTAATTCCATACAGAGTAGAGATGGAAAGGAATTTTGAATTTTAGTCTATGTATGAATATAGTATATTATAGCTACATTATTTAATTGGTTTATTATTATTATTGAATGTGCCTGTGTATATACAACATTATTTAATCTAGTGAGACAATTTTTACTCTATCTTTTATGTAAAGTGTTTTACAGCAACATTCTTTAAAGTAATGAGAGAATATTTACTGAAATGGTGAAATAATATGCTGTGGCATCCATTACCTTCTGCTTCTATAGACAATAATAGATTAGTAGATCCATGGTATAGTTTGTACAGATCTGTTCATTCTATGTCAATGACTCATCAGTTCTGTCTCTTACTGTAATGCCCTCGAAAATGTCCCGCACCCACAATAATACTAACCCGAGTTGACGTCAGGTATAGCGTAAAATAGTCGGAGATGGTAAGTCCAATAAACTCATCACGTGATAACACCACGAGACTATCACCTGGTTCTTAAAAATCGGACTAAGGTTGCTATACTTTTAGTACGTCCGTGGTAGTACAGTGGGTTAGCGCGCGGGCCTGGTGGTGATGGTTGGGTCACTAACCAGGGTTCGAACCCCACCCAAGGCATCTCAAAACCTGTGGGTTTTTAGGGGGGTTAAATTCCCTTCAGAGGTTCGTACCCCGCGCCAGGTACCAGGAAAAGTTGATCCTAAAGGTAGCCTGGGGATATTTCAGGAGACCATGAATTTAAGAACCAGGTGATAGTCTCGTGGTGTTATCACGTGATGAGTTTATTGGACTTACCATCTCCGACTATTTTACGCTATACCTGACGTCAACTCGGGTTAGTATTATTGTGGGTGCGGGACATTTTCGAGGGCATTACATTCCACCAAATGAAATGCTGGGTGTGAAGGGAATTCATGGTCTCCTGAAATTTCCCCAGGCTACCTTTAGGATCAACTTTTTCCTGGTACCTGGCGCGGGGTACGAACCTCTGAAGGGAATTTAACCCCCCTAAAAACCCACAGGTTTTGAGATGCCTTGGGTGGGGTTCGAACCCTGGTTAGTGACCCAACCATCACCACCAGGCCCGCGCGCTAACCCACTGTACTACCACGGACGTACTAAAAGTATAGCAACCTTAGTCCGATTTTTAAGAACCAGGTGATAGTCTCGTGGTGTTATCACGTGATGAGTTTATTGGACTTACCATCTCCGACTATTTTACGCTATACCTGACGTCAACTCGGGTTAGTATTATTGTGGGTGCGGGACATTTTCGAGGGCATTACACTTACAAACAACAATAAATTACTGTATAGTAGTCACTCTTTTCATTTAGAACCAAAAATAATCTACAATTAAAGTTTCCTCGACATCTTGTATTACATTTGACATGCCTTACTAAAGGCCTTTAGTAGTCTCAAAGTCAATTAAGGTGTATTAAGAAATACGCCTGACCTGACACTAATGGATAAAAAGTATTAAATTCAACCTGAAAATTGTAGTAATACGTAAACTTTTTATAGCCTTTTGCAGTAAAAAAAATTCCTGTATGTTTGTAATCTCTTATATTTTATAACTTCTGTTAGCCCTTTTAGTACGATGACTTACCATTTTATTTGGCCCATCATTAGACAATTTAAAGCAGTTTAGGAAGGACCTGTAAGAGATACAGAGTTGTTGTTGTTGTTGTTCCCTAAGCTGCCTGGCCGAACAGCCCCGAGTCCCTGAGGAAGGCCATGGCCACGATCGGGCTTTCCCACAGAGCTCTCATTGAGTGTAGGTTGTGTTGTTGGCGTAAGTGGTTGTGTGAAATGCAGTCTTCTATGATGTGTTTAATGGTATGGGGTGCTGTGTTACATCCCGGGCAGGCGTCGACAACGGAGTCATCCAGTCTCTTCTGATAGCTCAGGAGAGCTGGATGGTGTCCGCATCTCAGCCTGGCCAGGTGGACTCTGTCCTCGCGAGGGAGGGAGGATTCGGAAGGATGGATTTCGGGAGGTCGTGCATGCAGCTGCGTGTTGTCTGTGAGTGAGTGGATGGATTGGCGAGAGATATGAGTATGGATGTGCTTCTGGAAGTTGGTTCGGGGTGGGCAGGGAGGGAGAGAGGACAATAATTGTGTGTGATACCGTGTGCTGGGTGTTGTTTTGATATTTCTTGGTGTCTGTGGGTGTGTTGCCATGTAGTTTAGTGGGTGGTCTTGGTTCGTGGAGGCTGCTGCCAGGAATTGAGTGCCTCTCATGTCCAGATGGTCTTTGACTTTGAGGATTTTTGTTTCTTGATGTAGATGATCTGTGGGTGTAGTAGCTGTGCAGCCTGTAATGATCTTCAGGGCTTTGTTTTGAATAGTCTGTAAGGTCTTATGATGTGTTTCAGCTAGGTTAGAAGCCCAGGCTGGGCTTGCGTATTCCATTACTGATCTTATGTATTGTTTATATACTGTGGTGGTAGTTTCTTTGTTGTGTCCAAATTTTGTGTGAGCAAGTGACCTGAGGGCGTTAAGTCTGGGTGTCAGTTTCTTTTTAATGCTTGTGGTGTGCTGTTTGAATGTCATATGAGTATCATATGTTACTCCTAGGATTTTGGGTGTGTGTGTATGTGTTAGGGGTGTGTTGTTTATGGTGAGTTGAGGGATGTATTCGTGTTCACCTGTCCAGCTTGTGAGCAGGGTTGCGGTGGATTTGGCTGGGGCTAGATTAAGTCTGTTTGTAGTGCACCAGCCATGTAGTGTGTTGAGATAGGGTTGAAGGAGATCTGTTGCTCTTCTTGGGTCATGGTGTGTGCATGTGAGTGTTATGTCATCTGCATAGGAGGCTAAGTTTATTTGGGGAGTATTGGGTGTAGTTATATCGTGCATGTACAGATTGAAGAGTGCGGGCGATAGGACGGATCCTTGTGGGACTCCGTTTGGAAAGTTTCTGATTTTAGATGACTGACCGGCAAAAGATACGTGTGCACATCTGCCTGCTAGGAAGTTGGCCAGCCACCTTTTTGTGTTGTTGTGCATGTTTGTGTTGTAGATTTTGTTTGTTAGGTTGTGGCGTGGGATGGCATCGAAGGCTTTACTAATGTCGAGTGTGGCTAATAGTGATCTGTGTGGTGGTCTAGCTGAGTTGATGCCGTCAAAAGCTCTTTACATACAGAGTTACATGAGATAGTTTAGACCCTTTGATTCCAAGAGGCCCTTCATAAGCTGTACAAAATCACCAGCATAAAAAGAAAAAGAAGTATTATTGAACTGAAAGGGTTAATATTTTAGTAGCCTCTGTTAATGTGTAAAGGATGTAACCAAAGATCAACTAAAGGTATATATAGCTAAGTTAGTTGAGAATAAATGGTTGTTTTAAGTATTTCTTTCTGGACCCCCTTCTCCCTTATGTTTAGCTTCATTAGTTTTGAGATTTTAAGGTTTTCAGCCCATTAGTTTGGTGATTTTAAGACCTTTTTTTTTTCTTGTCAATTATAAGACCTTTCGTGCTATTTAGGTGTCAATCTTCCTGGGAGCGAAAGCGAGCCTGGAATTTAGGAGGAGCCGATCTAGAGCCATGACATTTGTTCATGTGTACTTAATTTTTATATTTTTATTTATTATGCTAAAGGGATAGCCAAAGTTAAAATCTATGGAAGTAGGACACAACTTCAACTTTAATTATCCTCTCGTGACAAATATAGGCCTACAATTAATATGTAAGCCTACAGTTTAGCAAAACAAAATTATCACCTGGCTGTCAATTTTAGCACAATTTAAACCATAAATGCAATCCTTGCATGGTCAATATCCATGGCAAGAGCCAAAGTTAACTAGGTGAGGAATACAAGTTGCCAGAAAACCCACTACTGTCTTGGTGTAATGGTTATAGCGTGTAAGTTCTGTATGAGATATCCTAGGTTCGAATCCTGAGAGAATCAAATGCTTTCATACATATCATTTTGGGGTAATGGGTGTTAAGAATGATGTTAAAAAAAAGTATATTCATAACAAATATTACATAATTCTTGGTAGTGCAAAGAGCGGGTATTTTCAATAAACCCCAGGCTTCAGCACCACTTGGCCATCTCTAGGATCCGTATTGTTGTTTTGGAAGCAGCAAATTATCACATAATAGGGTCTTATATCCTTACGAACAAGAAAGAATTACTCCTCTACAAAACTTAACACAAATTAAATATACTGTAGTCTATGTTCATGCATGCTTAGGACTGTTTATTTCATTAAATTAAAAGAGCTAACTAAAGTTGAAGTTACCACAACATTTCAGTCCCCACCTGTCCTAAAGATCAACATCACTAAGGCCATTATTCTGATAACACTATACTGTAGTTCTCTTCAGAGTATTCAGTCTCTTCCCGCTTCCTTAGTGCTGGAGATTCAAGAATGGTTGTTCCGCATCGCTACTAAATTGAAGTCCCTGTCTTTCTGTTGGGTCCCGAGTCATGTTGGAGTGCCTGGCGATGAGCGGGTTGATTTTTTCGCCCGCTCTGCTATTACCTCTCACCGACTCGTGCCACGACGTATTCCTGCATCTGATTACTTCCCGCGTGTTACTCAATTACTACGTCAGCGCTGGCAGGACGAATGGACCTCCATGAGGGTGTCTGATGTCAAACTGCGTTCTGTCAAACCTTCCGTCCTACCTTGGAAGTCTTCCTCTCATCGCATTCGTCGATGGGAGACCGCTCTAGCCCGTCTTCGGCTCGGCCACACCAGGCTCACGCATGGTCATTTGATGTCCTGTGATGTCCCCACGCTCTGTCCTTGCTGCCATATTCCAGTGTCTGTCCAGCATCTCCTGATCGACTGTCCGCGTTTCTCCAATGCCCGACGGCAGGCATTCCCCTTCATATCCTCCCTTAATCGCCCCCTTGTCTTAGCCGATATGCTTGGAGAGTCCCCCACTTTCTCCCTCCCACATCTTATGCGGTTTCTCCTCCATACCCGTCTCCTTCAGCTTCTTTAATTAGTGTTTCCTAGTCTTCTTCTCCTCTACTCCGTATTGCGCCCAGCCCCGCAACACCTCCGATGTTTTGTTTTTTTCCACAAAGTTTCTTTTGGTGCCACATAGTCTTTTTAGGCTTGGTGCGAATCCCTATTTTAATAATAATATACTGTAGTTCATTAAAACAAATTACTATTCTTAATAGTTTCGGTCATAAATGTGGTCCTTACATATTTATTTTCCAAAGCAAGAGATGGGCTACCTCCGAATTTAACAGCCTTTACCAGGACAAGAAAAATGCTCAAAATCCCCCCCCCCCCCCAAAAAAAAAAAAATAAAAAAAATAAATAAAATAAAAAAAATGAAAATAAAATACAAAATAAAATAGTAAATAAAAATAGAAAAGTAATAAAGTTATTAAAATTTAAATTATAATAATTTACTTTAAAACGTTTGGGTGCATACAGGGCAGGTGAGTATCACGGTATGTCAGTTGTGTTATGTTATTAACCTATCCAAATCCTTTCCCTCGAATATCTGCAAATCATGCTGCCCAAGAATAGCACTCTGTGGGTTTTCTAATGCCAATACTCTGGATGGAGTTATTATGCCTATAACTTATGAAACGTGGCATCAGGGCACCATAGACTTTTAGTTTAGATTTATCTTTTTATTTTTTCCTAAATTTTTATCGAGAAGACTTCCCTAGTGGTTAAGGCCCCATTAATTGCTCTTTCCATTCACATATGCATAGCCTACGTGAGTTGCAGTTGGGATGTGTGTACATGCTTAGATTGATATGCAGGATTCGAAGTTGCATAATAAATCGTAGGCAGTGTCCACCATTCTTTAACCTCTGAAGTGCGCACGGGGGTAATTGAAAACCTCCCCCTGTGCTGACGTATTTGAGGTTTTTCGTCACTAAAATATTCATTGTACCATTAATAGCATTAATAATTATCCATATGCGCCTATTATGGGTTGATTATAAAGGTATTAACCTGAAACAACAATAAAACGAGTGAAAACAGCGTTTGGATGGTCAAAATCGGAGATATAGCCCGCGAGTTGTATAATGTATGGGTGAGGCAAGCTACCTTCCCGCCAATTTTCCCCAAGGCCACTGCGACACAGTCGATCGATACTCTCTCTCTCTCTCTTGCACTTGATTGCCATCAGTGATGACAACACCCTGCTTGCAACTCGCTAATGTTAGCACTAAAATATACCTCAGAATAAGGGAATAATAGGGAAAATAGGTGATAACTGAGGGATAGGAGGAAAGTGGGGAAGGAGGGGAGGTAGAGGACTGAGATTTTGCATGGCCCAGGGGCCAAACAAAAATAAAAATAAAAAAAATATATTTTTTTCTATGTCAAAAGTTGATTTTTAATTTTACTTACTCAGGAGAGTCTTCCCGCAGCTCCCGGGTTAACTGTCTTCGTGGTGCGATGCATAAGGTGTTGATTTTCGGTGTGAGCATCCTGGATTCGAATCCACGGACTGCCACATCTGTTTGTAAATTTCATTAATCGATTTTAGGAGTATAGTTGGTTGTTGGAAGGAACATAATAATTGGTAGGTTCATTAAGCCCGCCTAGGGCAGTATGATATGAGGCTGGAACAAACAGGCTGTACATTTACACACATATTTTCTGGGATGACTTTCCCAAATAGTAGAAATGTTGGGTCAAATTCTAAAGTCTGTTTTGAGTTATGAGAAGTTAAGGTTATGGTTTCTTGTCAATAGACACTTATAGGTAACCCATGATCTTATATCAATAACATGTCTTACCTGCTTCCATAGCTAACCCAGCACCTTACCTATAACACTTTATCTGATTATCGTCATATTGTATCTAACTTAAAAGCTTGCCTACTATGAATCCGTTTTTTTTTTTATATTGCTGACCTAAATCAATAGTATCCAACCTGCCATACCTTACCTGATCTTATATTTCGTCTAAGAAAAGACCTTACCTATCAAAAATTAAGGTTATCATATCCCACATGATCTTATAACTATCCTAGAGTCCGAGCCGAAGTACCGAAGGGGGAATTTACCCGGTTCCAATTAATAGTCCAGAAATCGTGAACCCTAACCTCTGTAACTCAATAAGGGCTAGAGCAAATGGGCTGTACATTTCCTCGCCTGTTCCTGCATGGCTAACCCTTCCCAAATGGTTAGATCGATTACTCCAGTCGGTTGTGAGTTATAGAGGTTAATGTTAAAGAGTTTTGGCCCACTTACTTGGAACAGGGTATAGTATGAATCTTAGGAGGAATTATTGGATCTAGCCTGTCGAACATTGGAAATATGTAAATTACTTGGTTTATATTAATTGCTGCAGCTCTCTCTCTCTCTCTCAATTACAATTTTATTCAACTTACGAAATATTTTCCATTGTCAAGAGGTAACTTGAAAACTATGTGTTTTTTAACTAATTGGCTAGCAGAGGATTTTATTCAGTTTACAAATTACCTCTAGCAACCAAAGGAGTACAAACTACTCTGACTCCCATAGATCCTTTCTAAACTTTATGAAATCGTCTAATAATAGGACACAATTGAACAAATATACAGAAAGGGTGAAGTTAGATGCCTAAGCAAATTAGCAAAAAATGAACACCTGGCAACTGAAGGTCGGACCGGTGTCTAAGCGACGCTCACCAAAACATTGTAGAGCGCGTGCCAGTCAGGAGATGTTACGTTATTTCTCTGCTCTGTGTTCGTGTTTACCCATCTAACTCTTATTTCCTCGTTGACTAATACGATAAGGTGAAGTGAAATGGTGTGGTGATTGTTTTCAAGGTGGCGAGAAGAATTTAGAGTGAATACTAAGTGGTAGGGGCGAACATAAGAATTGTGTGAATAGGCCTATGTGTAACTAAGTGTGTTCATAGCCTATTTCATGTTACAAGTGTTTTTACTGTGTTCCCAGTCACCCAGTGACGACATACTGTAATCTGTTCACTATAAGTTGACCAAGATTAGTTTTTTTCCTTGTTTGAATCTTGATCTTTGACAAGATGTAGTCTAACCTAGGCTAGCCTAGCCTACGAAATGCGATTTTTAGAACACTAAAGGTTGGATCGTTAATTAACCTATATTCCGTAAATTAATTAAACTACTGGAGAGGGAGTGCATAACTGCATATATTAGTATTCAATACATAGGCTAAGTAGGTCTAATCATATATTGTCTGAATCTACGATTCTGTAATAGGCTATCCAGTTTCACTTACGGCCGGGTAGGCCTACTTCCTTATATTGGGCAGAGTATAGGCCTAGTGACTTGTTGCGAGTTATTATCGAAAAGAAATTTGGCTTGTGAAAGTAAAGAAACAAAAGTGGTGTATCCTATGTAGATATAGGCTACATGTGCAAGTGGCGGCCGCGGTACAATACACATGTTATACAGGTGTGCTTTACTTCCGACAGGTGCTGTAACTCTGAGACTAAGCAAGTGACCCTCCAAAAAACAGGACCTGGATAACTTCTCAATGACATGCTCACCTCAACTGAAGATTTAGAAGTCTTTAAAAGTGGCTAATGCATATAGGCTTATAGCTCAATTGGCAATGTTATTATAGTCCTAGTTACTAACTTAACACTCAATACTAGGCATACCGGTAACTTATAAGTCGTTAGAAAATATAATTATAATTACAATGGGTGACAGGTTTAACGATGAGTCAAAATCCTTATCCTAGCCAGACCTTATAACTTACCTAGAAACCCACGTCATGAATTTAGATATACCTTACATGGAATTTTCTGTCCACGAGTCATGGAAACCCCGTTACCCCCCAAAAGGACATCTAAGCTAAGGTCTTCAAGTTTCCTCAGCCTCTGAATCGACTGTAGGCCCAACCTCACCTAGAGAAACGAGCATTTGGATAGGTCTACCTATGGACCAGCTACGAGTTTCAGGCTATGAGGAATTTGGAGCTATAAATATCGATATCTGGCAGAGTTACCAGATAGGCCTACAATAGCCTACTGTTGTACAGAATACTGAATAGCTATATAATTACGTAAAGCCATATTCAGCAACTTTTTAGGTCAGGTCAGGTAAAGGTATTGTTGAGGTATATAGCTGCCTTTACAATGGTACCTTTCGGTCTATCACACATTAATGTAATTGTGCTATGTCTGGTAAATATTTATGTTTGCGGCTCTTACTTCCTTATAGTCTGAAACTTGCAAGTGGTCATTTATCGTTTACTTGAACTTCTCGAAGTCTGCAGGGTTCTCATAAAAGGGTTCCGTAGCAGAAAAAGAAAGAAAAGTATATGCAAGTTATGCAACAAATTTCCTGAAATAAGTGCAACGTAGCGACTTGAAAGAATAGGCCTACACTGGCTAAGAAAGCAAATTCTAGGCTACCGTCCTCGAGCCCCTGGGGAGGCTGGGGTCGATAAACAAATACCTCGGAGTCTCGGACATAATAGATCATACTGGGCAGCAGACAACCAAACCTTTGTTACTTTGTATAGTTTATTCCGGAATGTACATTGCAGCAAGGGCGGTGATATTTTTAGATAAGGGGATTTTAAATTGTTGGTCTCCCTGAACCTCCACGAAGCATAGAAATACCCTCAAGACCACGCGCTATTGCTCGCCAGGAAAAGAATCAACACCTAAAAATCCTGAAAGGCCTTAAAATGGTCAAAGAAATGGAACGATCAAGGGTCTTAACATCGATAAACTATTGAAGCGAAAGTCTTAAAATGTCAAAACTAAATGGGACTAAACATGAGGGAGAAGGGGATACAGGACCCCCTTTTAAGTCATTGTCATACTTATAGTTTGCTTCTTTTTTTTTTTCGCCTGGCGGATAATTAATCCCTTAGCTGCTCATTTTGTATAATTAACCCCTTGAGAATTATGGCGAGTTTTGACAGTGTATCCTGGCTATTAGTTGACGATTTAATTTATATTAGGAAGGGTAGGCCTATGTGGAAGTCAGAGGGATGATTGAGATAGTCTTTACCCTTTTAAATCCCACAGATCCTTCCTAAACTATAAAATCGTCTAATGATAGCCAGAACAAACTGTCAAAATACGGCATAATCCTCAAGGAGTTAAAGTTGTGACATGGCAATTCACCATCAGCTGGATAAAAAAGAAGACTAGAATATGAGGCTTTCGGCCAAGTTAATTCAAACAGAAGATCGGTATCTAAAGTTATTCAGCCAGACGAATTATATATTACCATTGCATGACTTGTGAAGTTGTTATATTTTACTGTGTGAGGGTTGAGGAACTCTTGTCATTATGATTTAGCTGCGCATGCTATTATTCAATCGATAAACCAATTTTAGAGTCTATACTGAAATGTCAAACATAATTACCGTCTCTGTCAGCCATTATTATTATTTGTATTGACCACTTGCGAGTTTCAGGCGGTAAGGAAGTTGGAGCTGTAGACTAAAAAACTAGTTCCTTGTTAGCCAGAGTTAATATGTTTCCCCTTTGATTCCTATAGAGGGCCTTCCAAAGTTTAGTAAAATCGTTCATTGTAAGCCAGAATCTACAGTCATGTTTCCCTTGTGATTCCTAGAGAGCCTTTCAAAGTTGAGTAAAATCGCTCTACAGTCGCGGGCGACGATCACGATACTCAGTTTCCTTACGTGTATGGCTTTTAACCAAATTTTAGGACAGATGGTGTTATTTGAATATAATGGACACCTTAGAATTGCATACATTACACCCCGACGACAATGTTACCTATCCACATATACATACCCGGTACCATCCACCCAACCATAACCATTAGCAGTATGCATGTAGCCTACTGTATGCATATACTGTACACACACAAACCATCCATCCATTTATGTATGTATGCATTAATGCATGGACACACACAATACATCTAAATTCATTAAACCTTGTATGCATATATAAAAAAAAACATTAATTAATTCATGCTTGCATATACAGTACATACAAACCATCCATGCATGAATTATGTATGTATGCTACAGTATGCATGCATGCGTGTCGCCGTTTCCGACACGTCAATAATTGAATTGGGAGAGTACCGGTATGCACAATCTCGCTCGTACCGTACCGGTACTCTATTTTTCCAACTGTATGTGTCTGTCTGTTCAGCAATAATATAATACCTATGGGTCTATCAACTATATATATATCTGTCTATCTTTTCCTTCATCAATATATCTATTTGTGGCGGTCAATGGGTGAATGAGGAAGCTTGTGTGAGCTATCTCGTGTGCGCCCCCCCTCCCTCCCTCCCTGTGTGGGACCCCTACTACTGTGGACTGACGGTGACTGTTCGTGCTTTACTTGTAACCTTGAACACTTAAGTCGATACCAATCATACCATGGTGGTGTGGTGGTGGTATAGTCCATGTTAGAGAGACCATACCACCCACATACATACACCACCTGGCCAGTGGCCACCACACGAGTAAATACCATGCTGGTGGTGGTGGTAGCCTGGTGGTGGTGGTAGCCTATAGTCCATGTTAGACAGACCATACCACCCACATACATACACCACCACACCAGTCAATACCATGGTGGTGGTGGTGTGGTGGTATAGTCCATGTTAGAGTGACCATACCACCCACATACATACACCACCACACCAGTCAATACCATGGTGGTGGTGGTGTGGTGGTATAGTCCATGTTAGAGTGACCATACCACCCCACATACATACACCACCACACCAGTCAATACCATGCTGGTGGTGGTGTGGTCCATGTTAGAGTGACCATACCACCCACATGCATACACCACCACACCAGTCAATACCATGCTGGTGGTGGTGTGGTGGTATAGTCCATGTTAGAGTGACCATACCACCCACATACATACACGGCGCGATAATAATGAGCTTAGCTCGCATTGCGTGGATTCCCCTTGACAAACAAGTAACTGAGTAACCACCACACCAGTCAATACCATGCTGGTGGTAGTGGTGGTGTGGTGGGGGTATAGTCCATGCTAGAGAGACCATAGTCCCATACCACCCACATACATACACCAGTCAATACAGTGGTGGTGGTGATGTGGAAGGTATAATCCATGCTAGAGAGACCCTCCACCCCACATACATACACCATTACGTAACATGCAGTCACACACGTACTGCACACACTCGAATACGCGTATATATTGGTAGCGGTACTCATACACACACTAAAAAAGTATGGGGATAATGACGGTTTATTGACGGTAATTAAAATGTCCATAACAATCAACCCATTTAAAGGTTTATTGGTAGTGATAAACCCATATTATACAAGGATAGAATTATAAATGTAAAGCACGATTTAATACCAGTT